>WKLD01000013.1:0-37719 GCA_011316045.1 Picochlorum costavermella | reverse complement strand
CAACCAGGCAGGCTTGTGTTACAAGACCAACAGCGTGTACCTCCAGAAACAAGGAAGAGTCTTGCAATCTCCCACCTCCTCGAGCACGCTGATGTCGTACAAAGCGATGGCTCGAGCGATGAAGATGGCGGGAGATGACGAGCTCTTTGGCATGGTAGTGCCATTCCAGCGTACGACAGCACCAGAAAGCCTTCGTGTTTGCACCGTGGGCACGACGGAAGGAAAAGAACACGAGAACTTTATTCAGAAAATACATGAAAAATACAAGGACTTGTTCGTGGAGGGCTTGCCTCCAGAGAATGTCGAGAGACCAGGCGGCGTGATGCATAAGATTGACTTGTTGCCAGGTTCTACACCTGTGGCCGAGCCTCTCCGCCGCATGGCTCCCAAACTGCTCGAAGAATTGAAGGTTCAGTTGGATGAATTGCTGGAGAAGAAATTTATTCAGCCGAGTGTGTCACCATACGGCGCACCAGTGCTGTTTTCCAAGAAGAAGAATGGAAAGCTCAGACTGTGCGTGGACTACAGGGCATTGAATGATCAGACGGTCAAGAACAGGTACCCCATTCCGAGGGCTGACGATTTGCTGGACCAGCTTCGAGGCGCGAAATATTTCACGTCGTTGGACATGACCTCGGGATACCATCAGATTCCCATCGCGCAGGAGGACAGGCACAAGACCGCCTTTCGCACCCGCTATGGATCCTTTGAATTCTTGGTCATGCCCTTTGGACTGACGAACGCGCCGGCGACGTTCCAGGCTTGGATGAATTCGATATTGGCGCCCTATTTGGATACTTTTGTGATTGTGTACCTGGATGACATCCTGATTTTCAGCAAGACTGAGGAAGAACACAAGCAGCATGTGCAGATGGTGCTGGACACATTGACACAGCACAGCGCATATTTAAATCTGTCCAAATGCAGTTTCTTTCAGCAAAAGATTACATTTTTAGGGTATGAGATTTCTTCAGACGGTGTATGCGCGGATGCAGGTTTGGTGTCGAAGATCCTGGAGTTCCCTGTACCAGAGACCAAGACGCATGTCCGGTCGTTCCTGGGAGCCGCTGGATTCTACAGACGATTCGTCAAAGACTTTGCCAAGATTGCGGCACCACTTTTTGATCTCACCAAGGAAAATGTGCCTTTTGTGTGGAACTCGATGCACCAGACAAGCTTCAACAGGTTGAAGGCAGTGCTCACTACGGCTCCGGTCTTGAAACTGGCCGACCCAACAAAGGAATACTATGTGTTTACGGACGCTTCGAACGTGGCCATAGGAGCCGTGCTGATGCAGAACTATGACGATGTCTATCACCCCGTTGCCTTTTTCTCAAGAAAATTGAAGCCTGCAGAACAAAACTACCCTGTGCATGACAGAGAGTTCTTGGCATTAGTGGCAGCCTTGCTCCACTGGAAGCATTACTTGTATATGGAGTCTCCAGTGATTTACACCGATCACAGGCCTTTGGTTCACCTGAAAAAGCAGAAGGATTTGAACCCTCGACAGATTCGATGGATGGAGAAGATAGCAGCATTCAATGCAGACATACGGTACATTCAAGGCCGAGCAAATGTCCTTGCCGACTTGCTCAGTCGCCCCCCTGTGCGCCTGAACTTTATTGCATCGGAGTTGCAACTTCACGCCCCCAGGGTGGAGGAAATCAAGCGAATGTACGAAAAGGACAAATTCATTGGCTCGCTGAAGAAACATCTTCACAGCAAATTGCCAGTCCCAGCAGTGTTCAACGCGCTCAAGGTGGACAAAGTCGTGGAAAAAGACGGACTGTTGTACTATGCACATCCGGATACGTCTCGCCTGAGGCTCATTGTCCCTGATGACAAGAGCTTGAAATGGGAATTGTGCAGACATCACCACGATGCAGTGTGTGCTGCGCATCCAGGCCGAGATAAAATGTACCAGCAGATGAAGCGATATTACTACTGGCCAGATATGTTTTCGGATATTGCAGACTATGTACGCCAGTGCCGCGTATGTCAAGTGGTGAAAGACCAGAACAAAAGACACCAGGGATTGCTCAAGCCGTTGCCAGTGCCTCGTGGGCCTTGGGAGGACATCAGCATGGATTTTCTCGTGGAGCTTCCTAGCACTGCGAGGAAAAGTACGGTGGCTCTTGTGTTTGTGGACAGATTCACAAAGATGATGCATGTGGCACCGACGTCCACTCCTTGTGATGCCGAGAAGACGGCCCAACTGTTCATTCACCATGTGTTCAGATACCATGGCATGCCGAAACGAATCGTGTCAGACCGAGACTCGCGATTCCTGAGTGCCTTTTGGCAAGAACTAATGAGTCGCTTGGGGTGTCAGACACTCATGTCCACTGCATATCACCCCCAGACAGACGGTCAGACTGAACGTTCCAACAGGATTCTGGAAGAAATGATTCGATGCTATTGCGACGAGTTCACGAATACTTGGGATGATCAGCTGGATGTTCTGGAGTTTGCATATAATAATTCGTATCAGAGCAGCATCAAGAGCACGCCGTTTTATGTGAACCAGGGCAAACATCCTGCTCTGCCCACTACCTTGGCTCTCGGGCTGGAGAACGATACTAAAGTGACAACTGCAAGCGAGCTCATACAGAATATGGCATCTGCTAGGTACGCTGCAAAACATTATATGGAAGTTGCTCAAGCAAGACAAGCCACATACGCCAACACAAAGCGAAAGGCTTACCCTCTCAAGATTGGAGATGAAGTGCTTTTAGCTACGAACAGGCTCAAGATGAATGGGGAGAGCTTCAAGAAGTTGCAACCACGTTGGATAGGACCTTTTGTGGTGACGAAAGTGATTAACAGTAATGCTGTCAGGATAAACTCTGACCAGATGGGTCACAAATTTCACCCGGTCATCAACGTGGAACGGCTCAAACCATATTATTCAGGAATGGACGTACGGAAACTCGACGACGAATTGTCTCAACAAGTGTCAGAAATTGATGTTGACCAGAGGAAAGTAACAAATGAAGAAGAAGAAAGAGAAGGAGATGTGCCTGAGACGAGTATGGACACACAGTCCAAAGACTCTCAGCTGCATGACCAGCTCATCTCTCCAGAAGAGGACGAAGATGACCTCGTGATTGAGCTGGATGATTATTAGATAGATTGAATTGATGTGGGAAGGTTTTCAAGGGGAGATACAACCCTTGGCTGAGTTGAACAAAATACCTCAGCACCTGCAATGGTTTTTCCCTTCCATCCACATGACAACTGAGGACAGTTGGTCTAAACTTAGCGGGGAGGACTGTAACAGTACGAGGGTTGTACTGTTATGGCGCACCCGTGGAGGAGTGTTCTAGAACCTTCTAGATCACATGACGTGGCATTGACCGTGAAATGTATAAATACCATGCTCCAGCTCCAGGCTGGAGGACTTCAAATATAACTATTTCTTATAGTGTAACGTCGGACCAATGGAGCAACTAATATATTGACATGGGCCCCGCATGGGATGCTTACGTATTGTATTGCAATATGTACTCCCACATTTACAGCACTTTTGACAGGGAACACCTCGCCCTGTTACAGAGAAAGAGGCCTTTCCCTTGATTCAGGGTCACTCAAATATCACTGAAACATATATATAAACCATTCAGAAGACTTGTATTAGGTTGAATCACAAAGATATTCACGGAAATGGCGTACAGGCCGACGATAGGGTGTAGACCCTATCAACTTCGTGACCTATTTTCCCATTAAAGGGTGCCTCTGATAGGTGATTGTCGTCCGAAACACCCTATCGATCGATAGGGTGATTTTTCAGAACGCCCTATTACCCAAGCCTAATCGTGGACGGAAACGCTGCCGAGGGAGGCCGCAACAGATGCCATTCATGAGGAAATCCCCATTCACTGCAGAGGGCTCACATGGGTGAGGGATGTCATCTCCCAGCTCACGCTCGCCGCAATTGATCTCCGAAATCCACCTGCTTCTTTTAATGACCTCATATAGAAAAGAATCCCACTCAGAGGGGATCACAACTCCCTCTTGGCCCGGCTCTTTCACAATCCTCAGCAAATTCTTGACTATGGGTCCCACCTTGTCCATGACTGCCTTTCCCACCACTCTCCCCGCCTCCAAACAGCCATCAAGGTCTATAGAAGACTCATAAGAGAGGTATGACGTGGTAGGGCTATCGCTCCGCAACTCCCGCAGCATTGCTTTGACTGCTTTCCTGTCTGCAACGGACAGCCGGCCTTCTGTGCATGATTCATGCACCCACCCCACAAAGTCGCCCAAATTCCACACATTCGCCAAAGCACGAAGCCTATCAATGCTCATAAAGCCCTGTGGACCGTCCCTCGACTCAAGCCAGCTCTCAAAGTCCTGCACAAGCTTGATGACTTCTCGCCTCTGCCCTGCACGTCTCTCTGGGACCTCATTCGACCCCTTGCTGACGTTGAAAAAGCAGCGCTCGACCATCCAATGTGGTCTACGGATTTGAATATTGCCTTTGCGAGCCGTGAAGGACTCGGCGCTGCAAAGAGAGGCGCTGATAGACATGGACGTACCATCCATGATGATCACATCTGGGCTGTCCTGGCAAATGGGGCACACCATGGCATTTGGCGGCATTGCAGCCCCACATTCTTCTCGCATGCTTCTAGAAATATCACTCGTATCAAAATGTAGACAGCTGGCAACGCCATACACTGCTTTGCGGAACGCATTGGCCACTAGGAAACTCTCAGTGGGAATGGTATCAGAAACCATGTCATACATTTCACTGATGCTGTCGCGCTGTGCTGTAAGCGAATGCCCTCTAAATCCAACAAAATCCCTTGCACATCGTACCAAAATGTCCAGCTCTACCGCTACTGTCTTGGAGGCACGCCACAGGCCGTCTTCCAAGCCTGTGTAGTGCAGGGTGCATTCTGGTGCACCCCTCTGGCACTTCAATATCATGCAGGGAAGCGACCTGGCGCAGTGCGGCGGTCTCATATACACAGTCACAGGATCTGTCTCTTCAAATCCTGTCCTTGTATAAGGGAGACCGCATTCGCACGTGGTCGAGGTAGGCATGGGTGGCTGCAGAGGTCCAAGTGGAGTACCTTCCTTGTCTCTTGAAAAGCCAAACAGCAGCCGTTCCATCACTGCCCGCTTCAGTGCATCGCTATAAGGATACTCTATTTTGAATGATTTTGCTGTATCCGATATCCATGCGTTCGTAGGCAGCACGTCTACCTCGTCATCAGAGGAAGAGGAGCAGGGATCAGGTGTAGACTCACTCTCTTCCTCTTCAGGCTCCACATCCAATTGCAATGCCTCCCTCACCCGAGCCACGTGACGACATCCATATGCTTTATCTGAATCGCATCGCAGACCTCTATCTCCTTGCATCCTGACGAAGCAGCCGTCCACGTAGTAGCCAACTGTGGAGGAGTTATTTCTCTTGATGGTCACCACCTCATCCTCCTTTGAAAACACCATACTGCGCAGGTGGTCCCAATTCACACGGGTATACAACGTATGAACACATTCTTTGGACTCCAAACGATTGCGAAACACCGCACAAGAGCACCGTACGTGCTCTGTGGGATCAATTCCAGATTCCACCTCAACGAGCAAGTTGTGGTGGACCCTCATACTGCCTCCAGGTCCATGACACCGAGCATCCGCGAACGCCCATTTGTAGTGTTTGTCTGTTTTGATCAGAGGAGCCACTCCAGTGCTGTTGGGACCCTTGATCGCGTGGCAATACCAAGGCAGTGAGCCTGGGGAATGCATGAACTCCATGGCCTCCCACTCATCCCCTGGAGACTGGTCCTGTCCTGTCTTGGGCGTCTTCTTTCTCCTGTTCGGACGAGACGACGCATTTGATGCCCTTTTACGTCCACAACTGCTGTCAACGTGCACAGAGGGCTGCAGGAACGACAGGTTGGGCCTGATTTGTTGCATACATCCATCATCTGACAAGGATTGGTAGTATCTTATCACCTTTTCCATCAAAATCTGCATCGCTGTGTCTTTCTGCGGGTGACAAAGAGTCAGGTATTTATCATTTGCATATACTAAAGCCAGCACAGGCAAGGCGTGCGACTCTGCTAGCCTCTTCTGCAGCAGGGAGAAAGCAGCCTTCTTGTTGTGATATCCTTTGCTATTTCCTGTCTTATCCTGGCTCCCTCGTCCATAAATGTTCTTCAATTTATCAACACGAATCCAATGGCGTCGATGTCCGGGGATTTCATCCACGTAGGGTCTCAAACTTTGCGTCAAAAGCCTCAAGGGTATGTATGTAAAACCAAGCCCCAAGTTTGCGCTGGCAACCACATACAACTTCCCATCGGTTCCCAGCCACACCACCAGGCCGTACAATGCCCCATATCGTAGAATTAAAGTCTCTACGTGGCCGCAGATCCGGGGAATAGCTTCTGAAAACGCCCCTGTCTCTCTCCAGAACTCCCAGACGTCCCTGTCTTTGAACAGCTCGTGCACAGGAAGGACCATCTCCTGCACAGAAATTGCCGATATGCGGGTAAGATTACCATAAAGACATGTTTCTAGCGATATAATAGAAAACGTAGAGCTTGCAACCACGTATGAAAGAGCAAAACGCACATGTGCAGGACATGCTCAAACTCTCGCTCAAGGTGGAGGTCACCGGGGTGAGTGTTGCAGCATGAAGATTGCCAAAATGGCTTTATAGTATATATTGATTCTACATGCAAAGGACTGGGTTCAGTACTTGTGTATCCAGTGCGAATGAGATTAGTCAAGATTGCCCTCCGATCGGGGGTTCTTAGGGGGCGGGGCTAATGGCCTACGTAGGGTATACCCTATCATAGGGCCTATTTGATCGATAGGGTGGACCAGAAATAGGGTGAGGCCCCAAGCCTAATCATAACCACGTCCATCTTTGGACCTCTATTGCATCGAAAGCACTTATTTACATCTACTGTAATCCATTCCACACTGTTTGCACCACAGATTGGCCAGGAATCCAATTTTGGCATTCGTAAATATTTACGAGGTATGGAAGAGGTCTTATTAAAGACCCCGAGCTAAATCCCCGGTCGCCTAAATTCTTCTCTGTATGGAGCATTTTCACTTGTCACATGCCTGTTGAGCAACAGAGCTATGTGACCTGGTGTCACACCAGTGGACCACTGGCAGTGGTGTGGTCAATCCATACAGAGAAGAGGCCTTATTTAAGACCCCCTGAAATTTAGGGGGTTCCCATCAAATGGTCGGGGGACCGGGTAGGGTTGGGTAGGGGGCAGGGGGATAAATAAGACCTCTTCCATACCTCGGTCAATCAAATCCTGAGTATGACTGAGAACAGTCTATCATCAGAATCAACAGTGTGTGAGCCTTGCTTGTGATGGATAAGGAGAGAGAACTCTGTGAGGAGAATTTGGATGAGAGATGAACATTACCAGTGGGAGACCCTTTTAAGGGTTAAGTTGAGAACACATCCACCATCCTACCAGTCGAATAAGAATGATGGCCCAAGAGGACCATGGGCTGCCAGTGGGCAAAATCTTTCCAGTGCCTCAAAGCACTTCCAGGCTTGCCTCGTCGTGTGTGGATTCCACTTCTTCCCTTTTATCGCTGCCGATGAATGGTCTGAATCTATCGTTTGCAATCAATTTTATAACACCTTGGCCTAAACGAGGTGATGGTGGTGAGGATGAGTTAAGGCTCTTTCAAGGGAATCGAGCCCCTCAATCCGAATATGAGGATTGTGCTCACCTCTCACTACGCATCACCACCGGGCATGTAAGACTGGAAAATAAAATAAACTTCCAAACTCCATTGGATTATGAATATCCTCTGAATGGATGAATCATCACCAGAATTTGGAGTTCAGGCTAGATAGTGTTCGAATTTCAACAATACTCCTTGTAAACGAAGAGAAATAGTTTCCAATGAATTGAAATGCTTTGGAGCAAACCAAGATATCCACTAGTGACTTCTGTATGTCATCAAATTCTGCATTGTTGAAGTCAAAGGAAGACCAGACAGTGAAACCTAATGAAGCAAGAATCCTTTGCAGTTCCCTGGATGTTGGTCTATCGTTTGTACTGATATACACACGATAAATCGAACTTTCAGCTCCCTCGTCTTCAATTGCTCTTATAATCTCAGTTTCTGAAGGTTGACAGTGTCGATTTAGTGATACGTTTTTTATTTGTGCACATTTTGCCGCATAATCACCTCCTCGAATGTGCACGGCCAAAAATCTTCCAAACATTAGTGTGCGATCTGATGCCAACTTCACTAAAAAATCTTTTGGCATAATTCCTTGAGAGATTTCCCTGTACTCCCTATTGTCCATGAAGTCGATGAAGCTCTCAAGTGGATAATTCCATGTCTTTTCAAAGTCATATACCCAAAACAATGAGCCAACTGCGATCACTTTCTCATCACTGTATGGTGAGAATTTCTTTAAGATTTCCTCGCGACTTAGTTGATACATTTTGTTCACTTCGATGTTTCGCTGTATTGATAAACCTTCGACATCCTGGAAATACCACTGATTGCTAAAATTAGAATCCCGTGGTGATACAGGGTTGTAAATTGAAACATCAATTTTATTCTTAACCAAAAAACGTGCGTTGTCAAGCGTTACCCATCTGCATGGCCATGAATGCAGAGCATGTATATCAAAGTACTCATGGTATGGTTTCCAAACGAATGATCGAGGATCAAAAGTGGACCAATTTCCTGTACGATATCCAATTGATGGTAATACCAAGGTTCGGTTCAGCATTTTTGCCATGGCGCAAGCAGATCTGATACCAACTAACTGATTATTCAACTGTTCCCAGGGCATAAACATCAGATATCCTTCTTTCTCTCCTTTTAGTGATGCCACAGCCATACGTGCAATGTCTACTACTTGATTTATGTCGACAGAGAAGTTTTGGTTTCTCCAATAATTTTTGCTATCGAGTGAAGACCAATTTACTGGGACTGCTACGACTTTATCTAAAGGAAGTGAGGGATCGGAGCGAAAAGATTCAATTGCCCCAACATCAAAAGTCGAGGCTGCACGCCTTGGATTCTTCCAACTCAAGTATCTCAGGCCAGAAAGCATTGCAAAATTTCTGTATATTTTTTTCTCAAACTCATACGGGAACAGTTCAATAACAAAAGATTCTGGTTTCATCGCAAACATATTGGCAAGGGCAGCCCCATGTACTGCAATCAGGACATCTGTTGCCCCCATAATCTTCACAATTTGAGATAGACTAAGTCCTTCCAGTGAAACCTTTCTGACAGCCACTCCCTTCAAAATTTTAGAGAGAAAGTAGATAAATGTTTTATTGTTACGCAGTATTCTTGTTGACCCAACTCTTTCTATTACCGTCACTGTCAAGACTTCTCTATCCACTCGGCTCTGCCTGAGTGGCTCAAGCCATTCCTGATAAAGTTGGTTCCTGTGGCATAAACGTTTGCGAATAGCGTCAGATTGACTCCAAGGCTCATTGCAATCCAAGAAGGGCTCCTCTTCTAGTTCTGCAACTTTTGCATTGCTGTCAGTCCCAACCACCAAACTGCGAATGAAAGCAACATTTGTGCTGCTTTTGTTCAATAAATTGACTGTATGCGTCACGATATCTTCAATCATCGTCTTGTACAGTGGCATCTTAGACTCTTTTAATAATATAGTGGACTCTTTCAGTGAAAGATTGCAGTTCTCTGCTGCTGAAGCTGCTGCAATGGTTCCATATAAGGTTCTAAAAGCATTGGGCCACATTACAGAGAAGATGCTAGCTCGTTTCAAATATGTCACTCGTCTAAGCTCGATCAAATGTGATATCGATGGATCAATTGGAATAATATTCACATAGGGTGTACCATACCCAATACCAGTGCCAACTTGAGTCCACACTGACTCATTCGCAAACAAAAAAATTTGATCGCCAATCAGCAACACATTTTGCAAGCAAACAAAAGATTTGCCCGCTGATATGTGGGATTTGATATACTTTTCCTGAATATTATCATCGCGTTTTGCGACAGAAAGGAGAGTAATACAGGTTAAGCTGGCACTCAAACATAGGAAACCAGTGGAGGTTTGCGAGACCTTTCGGTTTGCCAGCTGCCGTCGATCTTTGATCACCATCCGGATGGATCCAGTTCCAAGATTTTTTACCTGTATCTATATACAGTAAAAATTTAAATTTTGCCAAATACTGTACCGCCGCTAACTTTTCGTGATTTCAGGATTTTCCCTCCTTTTCTTATCCTGTAACCCTACTGGGAAAGGCGAGATCCTAGCCAATCCTCGTTCTTCGTCTACAGAGCGTTTTAGCCTCTGAAAGTTTTAGATTATATTACAGTAAAATTTTTAAATTTCGTTTTATTGATTAAAATATTGAATTTCGTGCGCGAAGCGCAGAGGAAATTTGCCTCAGAACTTAAAATCAAATTTCGTTGGTCAGCTTCAAATGCCTTGTTTCTTTTATTCAATTTTCGTCAGCGTCTGTTCTGGCTGACCTAACAAGGGCATTTCATACAGGATCTAAGAGATTTGAGCTCTGTGAATCCTCTCGATCATTGAGTGGCAGGGTATGCATGTGTAGCATGCTCAGGGGCAACCCCAGGCAGCAGTTTATGACTCGCAAGTCGCAGTCGATTTGCCTGTCAGGAGGGACATTTGATGGGAAAAGAAGAAGATCGATGAGGAGTCGATCAACATCATCGGTCAAATGGGTTGCTGGATAGGCAAAGACTGCCAAGCAGGGAAAATGCCAAAAAAATTGGAACTTTTATTCAATTTTCGTTGGCTACTCCCCAGAATATGTGCTCATTTTATTCTAATTTCGTTTTAATGCGATTTACCTAACGAAATTTAAAATTTTTACTGTATTACTACAGTAGTCCGAAAAAAAGATAACTCTGGTTTTTGATAGCGGTGCCGGTGGTCGATTGTGAAATAACCCAAATCACAAAATTGGTTGATTTGCATCAAATTACAGGTTTTGTAATGAAGCAGACCCAGTAGAAGTCATACAAAGGGATCTTACATCGATTCGAGTCCTTGTGAGTTGATACAGGACCATCATTGGGTGTCAGGTATGAGATGGGCCCCAACCCCCCCCACCAGCCAAGTGCTTCAATCAGGAATTGGGTCAATTATCATATCTTCAGCGGTCTCTTCATCAATGAATTCATCTGGACATTCCGAGGAACCATACTCTGAAAACTGTTGAGAGGATGCCTCAGTCTCTTCAATGCTTTCCTCCATATCTTCAGGATCCAGGTCTGTTCCTTCCTCTGTAGTCTGTTTCTTCTTCCTTCCAGCCTTGGGAATGAATCGTATATTCCCTCCAATGTCCGATATACCACCACTCATACCTTGGTGAAACAATGTCCCTGCGGCATATCGAGTTTTAGCATCATTTTGGGTGCCTGTGTCCCATGCTAAGTAATAGCCAGAACCATCTTGAGGCTTGTCATTATCCTCATATACATACTTGCCAGCCTTTGTCCATCCTTTTTCAATTTGTATTTCTGGAATTGCCTTGTATGCATTTATTATCCCCTCAATCACAACAGCCTTCAATTTATAAGTAGCTGAATTTTCCCTTGATGTTTTGTCCACCTGTGGGTTGGACTCTTCCTCATCCCTCCATCTTCTCTACCAAATTTATTGGGCTTTTTATGTTTATTCTTGCGACGCGAATCAGATTCACTGCGCCTTTTCTTTGCAGATCCCATTTGAAAATGTCACCAGAATTTTGAAAATACAGCACGGAGAATCACCTCCAGAACTATGTATGAGCAATCTAGATAGTCTATCTTGACTTTTAAACGATATGAATCAATAAAATAGATGGCCAATACAAGGATGTATCGGTTTAATGACGGATGATCACATCTGGTGATGCCTGGCTGAACCAGACAAGATGCGATCGTTGACATCTCATAGAATGGCGATTTCTGGGGACGGATGGATAGATTGAAGCCTGTAGATGCCTGTGGTTGAGACTAGAGGGCCTGATTCTCGCTGGGTAGGGAGATATGGCGCGTTGAGTGATCACAAAAATGAAATACCTCCACTTCATGAAGGTGTTCCCGGTGAATTTGGGTTATCTTTTTTCGGACTACTGTAAAAATCACGTGTTTCCTCTTCCGGGTCTTGTTCTGGCCCCCNACAAGCTGAGGGCCTAAAACAAGGCCACTTCTCTGTATGGGATCAGAAGAACCTTGTAAGAGCTGTCGGGGAACTTTGGAAAATTTTCGCAGCCGGATTATACTTAATATATCTAATTACGACAGTTCGTTGCTCGCCCCCTCCGGGNCTGCTCGATTTTTNAATTCTTATTACACGATACTTAACAATTCGATTGATTCATTGCTTTTCCACCAATGATCACCCCTTGTTGTGCCACTGTAGGCACTGGGGCGACCATTGGGGAAAAACCGTTAACCGTCTGTTGCCAGACGGCGAGTCCCCNTCCATTCCACGTCTATTCACACCTGCATCACACATAATTGTCAGTTCTTACCTTTACTAATTGTTTAGCGACGTGATTGGAGGGACTCTATACCTGCAGGCACATATACAAGGATGGTGGTTAGTGATGGAATGTCGTTGGTCACGGTGCGAGCGAGCCGCTCTGCTACGAATTTGGAACTTACATTGGTGTATATTGTTTATTTTTTGATACTGTATCATTCTGGGGCTGTATGAGCAGTGCTAAATATTTACTGGGAAAAAAGTATGCCAGTCCAACCCAACTGCACGGCTCTCTTGTGCATCTCCAGGGTGCCATGATGTGGGTCAATTCTCTTTGTCTTGTGCATCCTCGAGAGGCCTCCGTCGCCTGGATGTCCCTGTGAGATATGTTTTAGCGTATTCGTTGTCACAATCTTGGGTCCGGCGCTGCTTTGCACCACGCTTTGCCCCTGGGCGTCTGCTTTTCAGTTTCTCCACCTCCTTCTGCAGTTCGGCCACCTGTTTCTTGAGGATATCCCTTTCCGTCTTCGCCTCCTCGTATAATTTGTCTTTCCTATCCATTGATCGCTTCAGTTCGTTGTACTTTTCCTGGACATGTTTGACACTGTCCAGTGCTTGCTTGTGTATTTGTTCAGACATGAGAGCTTTGGCCCTTCCATCAAATTCAGGATGTTCTTCTTTGACTTTATGCAGATCGTCGACAATGATGGAATTGATTTCATTTCCTAAATTTTTCCTAGTCTCTGTAAAGAGAAAGGAATATTTGTCTGGGGAATACCATCCAGGGAGCCTCTGTAACACCATGGGTCTCAGCTGCTCCAGCATATCTTCCATGGAAAAGAACCTGTTTCTCTCGCCTTCTGCTGTGCGGCCCAGTCTTTCCAGACACCTGCCAATGCAATTAATCAGATGCCTCCCATAGTCGAGATACCACCGAAGATCCGAATCCAGGCAATTTTGGACGTTGTCTTTGACATGTCTATTATAGTTGTTCCTGTGATTTGAACTCAAGTATACCATGAGTGTATCTGCTGTATATGACGCCGAAACCCTGGCTAAATATTCGCATTCCAGCATGACTTTTCGTCTGCATACCTCGTAGAGGATTTCATGTGCTTTGGGCATGCCTTTTTTCCGTGACAAGTATGCTCGACATTGCTCAGAGCCATTAGTATTGACAGGAGCTCTTGCCCAGTACTTGGTGCAGGCCTCGCGGGCGTGTTTTTCTATATGTTTCTTCTCCACGAACAGAGAATGAGAATTGCCATCGATGGAAATCTCGCTTCCCTCGTCACTATCTACGGGAGCAGAGTTGGCAACTTCACTAGGAGGGTCTGCCTCAAACCACCGCAAGATACCCTCCATGTTTGGGGCCAAGTAATCCAGATCCACGCGTATTCCTGAGCAATCCTCAGTTGCGATAATAATATCATTCTTGATTCCTTCCCTCTCTCGAAATGAAGCGATCTGCTTGCAGTATTCGTCTCCAGGTGTCGCTGACTCGGAGATTTGAATTTCTAGACAGGGGCCTTGCCCGGTTGTGTGATTGATTCGAATCATTTCAAGTACATTTTGGATACAATATGCATATACTTCACATCCAGAGCACGGAATGCACCAAAGTACTCTTGGCCCCNAAAATGAAGAATTCAAAATGCCATAACAATGCACATCATGGTGCGTACTGCATTCTCATCGATTTGTGAAAAGGTCGTCGCGATACTGCTGGACAATCAACAAATGCTTCTCTGATGTAAATTTCAATGAATTCCGATGCGGAGCAAAGCGTGTCCCAGGGTGGGGAAAGGTCAAAGAGGAGGAGAACTGGAACAAAAGAGGTATCCAAATTGTGGCTCGACTTCTACGAGTCATGCTTTCGCCTAGACCCTGAATGTCAACCTGCTATGATTGAATATGATCAGGAATCGAAGCAGTCGTGGTGCCGAGTGCAGTGCCCCTACGGGAAGTTTTGTGGGTATCCTGGGGCACCTCACATCTATAAGAGGATGCTACTCATGAAACCAAGAGAGCAAGATCGAAGGAAGTTGCTGGAGCATGTGAGAAACAAACATCCAGAGATTGCCCTTAGGTTCGATGTGGCTGTGATGGAGGATGAGGATCATACGGGCCACCAAAAGAAACCAGAAGATGCTCCCACAATTCAACTAGATGGACAAGTGTCCACCCCGCTGCTTTGCAGTGACCGGGACGGAGATCTAACAGTATTGTCTTCTGGAGATGCAGAAGAAGCATCTCAATCATCAGATGAATGCAGCGTGTGCACTGAGGTGAGACGACGCATGCCATGCTTCCTGATCCAAGCTTATAATCTTCTCAAGAGTGAGTSTTGTNTTGCAGGATCTTGAGGACAGCGACGCTTCTGATGATGATGAGGCCGACCCAGACGAAATTGATACATCTAATAATGAGCGCTTTTGGTGCACCCAGAGCTCGCATTTCAAAAGCTTTCTAATNGCAGTGTTGGGTGAGGAGCAAGGAAATGATATTGGTGAGGCAGGGGAAGACATGGGTGAGGAAGATGAGGCACCCTGCACTTTGCTTCAGCTCACATCTGCACTCCNNGAGCTAGAAATAAAGCACGCTGTCTCAAAAGAACNNATGCAGGATATCTTGAGTGTAGTTCGGATGGGGAGGAGTAACCATGATAAGATGATCATCCCACCATCAGTTCATCTTCTGAGGAAGACCATGGATGTTCCAGACCTCCAAACTGTCGAATACCATAAGTGTCCCTGCGGATACATCTACAAGAATACTGTCTTACCAAACGAAAGGAATAAGGACGAAGAATGTGGAGCGGGATGTGGTAGGAAGAGGTTCAAGGCAGATAGCTGTGGGAGCCCAAAACCTTGGCAGCTTTTTTACTACTATGGGGTCGAGAATTGCATCAGGAGCCTCTTTTCTTCCCAGAAATTTCGGGATTCGAGGAACAAGAGCGTCGAGAGTGATCGCGCAGGAAATTCAGTGTACAAGTCTGAATGGTTCAGGTGGCTGACAGAAAAGGAACCCAATGCAGGGNACAAAGTGACCAGTATTTGGTCCATCGGCATTGATGGATCTCAGCCATTTGGAAGAAGGGCCCATTCTTGCACGTTAATTGTATTGAAGTKTGAAGATATGGACTCTGAAGGCCGCTACCTGAGTTGTAACAGTAGGCTTCTTGGAATCATTCCTGGTCCAAAGGAGCCCAAAGACCTGAACCCCTTCCTATGCTTTATTGGTGAGGAGTTTGAGCGACTTCGATCATCCACAATGCCATACGAGTACCAGGAATGCGATGAATCTGGTGAAGCCATCAAATATGCTGGAACTCATCGGCCTGTCCTGGGATTTATTTATGCAGATGCCAAGGCAAGAGAAAAGGTCCATTTGTGCTTCCCAGGGATTGCTACCAAAGGCTGTTATTTCTGCTGGCAGCATGCCTCACAAGTTGTGGAACAACAAGAAGGGACGTCTCGCAAGCGACGATTGTTCACWGGCTACGTGGAGAATGATGCAGCAACGCATGTCGATGGCATTAAGAACCATGTGTTCAAGGCCTCCAGAGATAATCGCTCTGCCATCGAGAAATCCGTCATCGGACATGCCGACATGGAAAAAATACTGGATATCATGAGGAATGCTACATTACATGGTACACATGACGGGACAGCCCTGAAGGAATGGCAGGATCGGCTTGGCATGTACGACTATGCAAAAGTGTTTCATGTTGTCCCCNNTTTACATGTCAAGCATGGCATACCAGCCCCGCTGTACCATTTGATTCTTTTGGGACTTGCGAAGAATTTTATCAGGTATTTATGGGATGGCCATAGTAAAAAGAAGACCAGCGTCCCTAGCGTCAGGAGCATGAGAGTCAACAACAAGGAGACTGTTCGACGATTGGAGAAAGGAATCATTCTGAGCAACTCTTTCAACCGCCCGTACTCGCCGATTGAGTACTGCAACGGTTGGATCTGCGAGGAAGTCAAAGTTTTTATAGAAGTGCACTCGTGCGCTCTCTTCAATGAGGAGGTGACGGGCGTTCAAGTGCTCACACCAAAGGCCATGGAAGCTTGGGGACATTTGAGGAAATTCACCATGCATCATATAAGCCATGGAGAGGGCTACAAACTCGAGCCATCTATAGCCTTGGAACATCTCGAAGAGTTCTCCAGGATATGCCAGGAAGAGAAGGCATACGAATTGCTGACGCCCAACCTGCACACAGCCAACTGCCTCCTACACCACATGGAGAACTTCCTTGGCCCACTGGACCAGATGTCAGAACTCTGGGTGGAACGGGCCATGCGTCTTGTTTCTTCAACGAATTGTATAAATGTTCCCGAATCAACTTTGGCAAAGCGATATCTCATTAAAGCTGCTTTGGAGAAAGCAAAGCGGGAACTTGGGCCAGCTGACCAGAGTGCCATCCCCACCTATGCCCCAAATGGACAACGACTTGTCTCAGGGATGATGTACGACCTGCAACCGCATGCAACGCACCATCTCCGCGGGAAAGGGTCGGAGCAAAATGTAACCGGTTGCATCCAGGCTCGAGATTCTGCCAAGGATAAACTGAAGGCGTCCGTAGAGGGAGAGAAGGTGAATCTCATCAGGGAGTTCCATGCAAAACATAAGAATGAAAGGCCGAGAGAGCCGCAAAAAGATATCATATTGTACAGTCATTCATCGTGCAATATTTTGGTGGATGGTAAGGGCTTCAACATCAAGTCGTTCTATGACAAACGGGACAAAAAGAGGAGG
Organism: Picochlorum costavermella; assembly: GCA_011316045.1. Taxonomy (NCBI): domain Eukaryota; kingdom Viridiplantae; phylum Chlorophyta; class Trebouxiophyceae; genus Picochlorum; species Picochlorum costavermella. The sequence continues at coordinate 20,513 of WKLD01000013.1, read as the reverse complement.
TCGCACTTTGTCTTGGTGAGGGACAAGGATTCTGAGGCTCACCATATTGGACTAGTGTACGACTTTATCCGCATATTCAGTCCTCGAGCACCAGATGAAGTGGAAAGACACGCGGTTTGTGGGATATACAAGACTTCGAGGATGAATTACCATGGATCCACGGTCTACACAGTTGGAGAGTTCAAAGGGGAGAGCCCATGGAAGGATGACAAACATGTGACCACCGTACCAATCACAGATCTTGTCTGTCAGGTTTCTTGTTTTGAAATGTACAAAGATGGTTGGAAGGGAGAATGGCCCCACCATAAACTTGTGGACGGCGGCAACAGAAAAGAAATGGACAAAATGCTTGCCTTCTTCCCGACCAAAGGGTCAACCTTCGCAGCAACGGAAAGTATTGATATCGAATAACAATACACGTATAATGTGTTGAAATTCTGCAACAGACCGCGTTGAATCATGGCTATTATGCAAGAATCGGTGCCTTGTGATGGACTCGGGGCTTTCCTTAATAAGTACCACAGGTCGACGACAAGACTTCTCAAAATTTTCACACAAGCCATTTTACACAGAGGCCAATAACTTTTCGAATATCTCACCAAATTGCCCCATTTTTCTTTCAATAGACATATTTTCTTACTATCTTTCCGATGAACCGGTCGAAATAATTTAATACGTCCCTCAGGGAAATTTGGGATTTAAGGAGGCCCCCACATTTTCCATGAGTGCCGTCATTGGGTGTCAGGTATGAGATGGGCCCCAACCCCCCCCACCAGCCAAGTGCTTCAATCAGGAATTGGGTCAATTATCATATCTTCAGCGGTCTCTTCATCAATGAATTCATCTGGACATTCCGAGGAACCATACTCTGAAAACTGTTGAGAGGATGCCTCAGTCTCTTCAATGCTTTCCTCCATATCTTCAGGATCCAGGTCTGTTCCTTCCTCTGTAGTCTGTTTCTTCTTCCTTCCAGCCTTGGGAATGAATCGTATATTCCCTCCAATGTCCGATATACCACCACTCATACCTTGGTGAAACAATGTCCCTGCGGCATGTCGAGTTTTAGCATCATTTTGGGTGTCTGTGTCCCATGCTAAGTAATAGCCAGAACCATCTTGAGGCTTGTCATTATCCTCATATACATACTTGCCAGCCTTTGTCCATCCTTTTTCAATTTGTATTTCTGGAATTGCCTTGTATGCATTTATTATCCCCTCGATCACAACAGCCTTCAATTTATAAGCAGCTGAATTTTCCCTTGAAGTATTGTCCACCTGTGGATTGGACTCTTCCTCATCCCTCCTCTTCTTCTTTAATCTTGCCAATAGAGGCCTGAATTTGGATTTGAAAGGTCTATTGAAATTGACATCCAAGGGTTGTAGATCACCCGTCATGTTGGGAGGAAGCCAAAGTAAAATCAGATCAGGATCATGTCCCTGAAGCTCTGTTATCCAAGAATTCGTCCCACTTTTCTGCGAGAGACAGTGGGTGCTCACGCCATCCAGGATAACGACGTATTTGCTAGATACAATTTCTCCTTTGGATCTTCTCCTTGCTTTCGCCACATGAACACGTGGAATGAAATGCTCTTTGAACCACTGGACCATAGTATCATTGGTGGACCACTTGCCTTTGTTTTGCATGAAACAGATCTCATTTTCCCCTTCCTCGTCATATAATTCCTGCCAAGTCTTGAAATCGTCTTTATGACCTGGGATAGCTCCTGTTTGCATCTTTGTTCCCTTGAATATGACGGCAGGATCAAATTTCTCACCAGCACAGCTGACCATTGGAATGAATGTACAGCAAAGTCTGTGATCTAGAGATCCTTCAAAAGCTTCCCCTCTGACTATTTTCCTTCCTTTGCGAGTAATTACCTTGCCAGTTGCATCTTCGTGAAACCTTACAGCTGTTTCATCAAAGTTGTACACGTCGTTTTTTTGTAGACCATACTTCTGGACAAGGAATGCAAGTCGCAGGAAATTTTGCTCAGTATTCAGGAGCCTCTCCTCGTCAGATAAATCTTTGCCTCCATATGTTGTCACTTTTCTTGTAGCCCCTCCTTTTTTCTGTATGAGGGTGCGAAGGTAGGTGTGTGGGTCTCTGCAAGCATCATAAAAGTACTCATCTTCCTTGAATTCTTGAAGAATCCTTTCCATTTGATCAAGGTAATAGATCAGTCTGTAACTGATTTTGCCGTCAAGCGTCTCGTGCACAAAATTTTCAATAGCCTCTAAACATTCTGAAGAAAGCAATGTGGGTCTACCTCGCTTGCACTTGGTTGATGGACAAAGGAGTTGATCCTTGTTCCTGTAAACATATTTGACTTTCTCTTTGTTGATGGTATCCCAGTTAAATCCTTCTCTCTTCCCAAGTGTTTTCTTTAGATAAGCGGCTGCCTGATTGAAACTTCGTTCCTTACCTTTTCCTATAAATGAGTTTTCGCGTCCCTCCACAGCGTCAATGATCAGCCTGACTTGCTCGGGTGTCCAGGCATTGTTATCTCCCATTCTGTTTCGCTTTGACAGATATTTCACATCAACTTTCCATTCTGCGTCAATCAAAGAATCTTTTAAAGATTTGAACTTCATACGACCAATATTTCTGCCTGCTTTCCTCAAGTCATAGTCACTCAGTTTGATAAACTCAGAATGGTCAATCTTAGCAATGCTTTGGCCAATCATTCCCTTAACGAATACAGGTCCAATCAATTCAGTCTTTCGTATAAAGTCTGCTGCTGGAGTTTTCTTCATTTTGTTTACCTTGCGACGATCCAAGTATGCGAGACGGAGATACATCAATCTCTTCTCAGTGCTATTATTATGTTCCTCTGAATGAGTCTCAGAAGGCAGTATAGATTCTGTCCTTTCTTCACAATCACCTGGTAATAACTGGTTAAACATTCTGACAACGGTATCAACTTCTGATTCGCTTGAAGCATCCATGTTTTCTTCCTCTTCCTCTCTGGGGAGAAAGTATGCAGATATTGGTGCCATCCTACTGCTGGGATCGACCTGTTGTTTCCCCCTTTGGGCCATTTGCTCTTTCTCGGTCTTTTCCAGACCCTTAAATTCATCCAATGATACATCATTCCCAGTTTGTCTGACATACTTTCTCCTCCTTTTCTCTATTCTCTTCTGAGCTTTCTTCATGGCCATCTTTTGAAGCTTTTCCTGTCCCTTTGCAGACTCATATTTCCTTTTCTTTCTCGCCCTTTCCTTCGCTCTATTCCTTCTATCTTCTCGCTCTACGGTTGAGCTCTTTGAAACCCTCCGATCTTGGTGGATATTGATACGGATGCTTCCCAGCGAAGCGTTGTTGTCCAACACAACATTCACTTCTTTCCCAGCATGCCCGAGATATTTGATCCCTCCATCTTCTCTACCAAATTTATTGGGCTTTTTATGTTTATTTTTTCGACGCGAATCAGATTCACTGCGCCTTTTCTTTGCAGATCCCATTTGAAAATGTCACCAGAATTTTGAAAATGCAGCACGGAGAATCACCTCCAGAACTATGTATGAGCGATCTAGATAGTCTATCTTGACTTTTAAACAATATAAATCAATAAAGAAATGATCATTACGAGGAGGTGTCGGTTTAATGATGCATCACCAGATGTGGTGATGCCTGACTGAATCAGACAGGATGCGATTGTTGACAACTCATGGAATGTCGATTTCTGGAGACGGATGGATAGATTGAAGCCTGTAGATGCCTGTGGTTGAGACTAGAGGGTCTGATTCTCGCTGGGTAGGGAGATATGGCGCGTTGAGTGATCACAAAAATGAAATACCTCCACTTCATGAAGGTGTTCCCGGTGAATTTGGGTTATCTTTTTTCGGACTACTGTAATTTATTTGGCGCAATATTAGTTGTATTTAAATGTGAAATGATGTGTTGTCACGGGCTAACGATCACGCGTTGGCGTTGGCGCACGTGTGGCGGTAGTAGAGTTCACACCTGGGTTGATCTTCCACTGCAGACCAAGACTTGTGGACCCTTGAAGCATGATGAGCGAACCCGATCAAGATGGAAGCACACACAGGATTGTCCAGCGTGATTATCACCGTCCGAAACCTGTCACCAAAACTCTGAAGCACTTGAGACGGGTTGCCAAATCTGCTGAGCACACCTTGGGGAGGAAGATGTCCACACTTGAGGGAGGGCAGTATGTGCTGTTGGTCAAAGCTCTCAGACAGAACAGGAGCGGTCAAGTGCATGGTACGTGCAATTTTCGTTACTTTGAGGTTAGTGCATGTTAGTTCATGTGAATGAGTTTCCTTTGCTGCAGAGGTTGTGGAGATTGTGGGCTCCCCAGGTTTGAAGGAGTCTTTTGAAACACACCTCAGTGATGTGTTGAATGACGTCCCTGCAGACAAGGTCGATTCCAGTGCACCAACTGCTGAGGTTTGTGACCCAGCCGACAAAGACGCTACGGAAGGAAATGGCAAGGCGGTAGAGGAACACGTTGCATCTGACGCAGAATTGGATGTGCCAACAGTTGGAGCAGACAAGGTAGTGTCGCCACCATCATCATCATCCTTGGCTCCATCTAGCGTTGCACTGGCGGTAGAAGATTCGCAAGATTCCATTCTAGATATTGAAGGGGCCACAGATGATGAGGAAGTCTCGTTGATGGGGTGGAATGCAGATGATGCAGGAGGAGGAGCTGAGGATGGGAATTCAGCAGCTAAGATTTCCATTGCTGCTGCGAGTCTCAAATACAACAATGACAGCGAACACGCGACGAAACAACATTACGGCGAGTGGAGGTCACTGGTACATCGCGATGACCCTTTCCTCTATTTGGTCCCTTGTGAGATTGCACATGTAGCAGTAGCGTTGCAGGATCATCAGTACAATCACTTGGAAACGTACAGACAACTGGGGTTCTGCGTATCTGGTGAGTATTATTGGTACTTTGATTGGTTCAAATGAAGATTAATCATTGATGTCAACAGTACACCGAGCCTGAGTTAAAAATTATGTATCATGCAGATGCCTTGGTTGAATGGTTTGAGAGTGGGGTTGGCCATCAGGTGTGGAGGACAGTACACTCTGAGCATGCACACGTGCTTCAACCAACGCTAACGCCACGAAGACGAGATGATGTATCTAACGCTACGAAGAGAAAGCGTGCTCGATCTACAGGCCCTTTCAAGCCAATCTGGAACAACAGTAGTCACAGCCACATCAAAGCATCCAAGGCCAGACAACGCCAAGCAGCCAAGACGAAAGCTATAAAAGATTCTATGTGGTATGTGTAAAGTAGCCAAAGTTTGCGATATAAGCACTGTCATGTGCGGTAATGAGAAGGGGCACCCACCATCTAGGCATTATGTGTCATGCATCCTCATATTTGACTACCACTTTTGTCTACCATTTTTGTTGGTATGGATGGTTGTTATGTGGTGTTCGAGTTGAGTACCACCCAATGCATTCTGTCAAAATTTTGAAGAGTTTTCTTTTGAGAGTGGTACCAGATTTGAAAATGGATCGCCGAACTATCACTCCAGCAACATAAATGTGTTAGGCAGGCTGTTCCAGTTGTGACCTGTTATCCTCAGTTCTACCAATTTTACCACTTTTTTGGAGAAAAGTCCCTACATTCATGTGTTATCTATATACATATATATGCCTGAAAAACAAATACTTTTTCAAAAAAAAACTGGTAGAAATGGTAAAAATGGTAGAAATGCCCAGCTATCACACCAACTCTCTTACCACTTTTACTGATTCCACCGAATTTCTACTACTTTGACAAAGACATGAAGGAGCCGTATGGCAATATACTGGCATACATCTCCCAAAGCCTATACACCCATTTACTCGGAATATCGATCGTGCTTGTATCAAAAAATGCTGGACTGATGCAGCAGTCCATGCATACATCCATAAGTCTGTCAAAAGATGCATGTACATGGGCATGTTTGATATTGGACTGTCAATGACGCGGTTACTTAAAGTTACTTGATGGGTTACTTTGAACATCTCCAACTTTTGCCTTCGAGCCCATACATGTACTGGAATGCGATGGCTTACACTCCAATGATGCAGAGTTACTTTAGTTACTTTAGTTACTTTGTTTCTGCACTGTCTGTGACTGTCCTCTGGTATGGGTGTCCGAAACTACAGTCCAATATGTTTCTCAAATTAATTTCTACTGAACTCAAAAACAAAGTAACTAAAGTAACTCTGCAGGACTAGAGCTCAGAAAGACGTGGCTACCACTTGCCTCAGTCAACAGGGAACCAGGCAGTAGAAGAACAGAGTTACTTTAGTTATTTTAGTTACTTTGTGCCTCTGTGGCGATGTTTCTGATAGCCGACACGCTATTGATTGGTATATGATGAGGAGATTGAAGCCCTGAAATAATTTTTCACGGAGATTCAGTCCTCTGCAGGACATATCATCAAGTTGAACTCTGCCGTTGTTGCTGGTCAACTCCATTGTGGTCGTCCTGTTTGTTACCTCCACATGTAGCCATCAGCCATCACCCTGCGGTAAAGCACGTACATATGTGTGATATGCTTATAATATAAAGATCGAGGCCCAGTGATACTTCTACTTAGCAGTATGCAGATCAGCCGCCAACGGTACCGTTACACCATTGGTATGCTTTTTCCTACACCGACTGTCGCTCGAGAGGATATGGATTATCAAGTAGTCATTGAGTACTATTGAAAGCATTCAATGTGTGAAATGAAAAAGATATCCACCAAGGGCTAATAGCGGTAGACTACTGACACACGAAGGGGTGGTTGGCAACTGACGTTGGAACAGTGGAACAGTGGAACACCTATCAAACGTTTTTTTACTGGGAGATTGCATCTTTCTGTAACATCTCCCGGCCAAACAGTAAAAACTTGTAAAATCTACTGTTCCACTGTTCCACTGTACCCATATTCTATCCTTTATTTCAACTAACAACTAAACATGCTTCTCTTACACTTAAAATACCACTACTTTGAGGTCAAAGGTCAAAATACTACTGTTCCACAACTGTTCCACTACTGTTCCGGTGTTCCACAATAGTACTTTAGACTTTATGGACAACATACTTCCATGCCATTTCACTGTATAACTGATGGTCATCGCTCAAGGTCGAAATAGTAACGTTAGTGGCCTCTCTAACGTTACTTTGACAAATACAATGGTAGCTCCCAACTGCAACCAAGGAAGCCTAGGCCAAACATGTACCGTCCATTGAGTTATCCCGTGCGTAAAATTTCCAAAACTTTTATCTCTTCCTCCATGTATGAGAACAACACAACTTTATGTCGACAATCCTTGGGATGTGCGATCGTACAGAACCAAATTGGAAACGCTCTACAGAGTCATGCATGGCCTCAAGAAACGGTCCAAGATTGACGCTGCCAAGGTCCAACAGTACTCCTTGTGGCTCATACCCAAGGTCGAAGATATATACCGCTACATGAAACAAATGTATACCAATATATCTGTCTTGTCGTCCATGATGCTTCCCGTTGTTTCCGTCCTGAGAAAGGAGCTTGGACTGCATCACCCCACCACAGACAAGTGGAGACAGGAAGCCAACGAGTTACGCATCCAAGCCACCCAGGAAACAGCCCACAACATTCCGGACAAAGACTTCAAAACATTCCAAGAGATATGCTGTCGCAGGGATGCCATCAAACGCAGGATCGACAGTGACCCAGCAAACACCACTGACTACTGGAAATGGTTTGCCCTGTGCTTGTACACCATGCAGCCACCGCTCCGAGGTGATTGGGCAGCGCTTTCCATCATTGATAGCGTAAAAAATTCATCTCCAGGTAAGAACCATCTTGTGCTCACGTCAGACAAGGCTGTCATTGTGATTCAGCACGATAAGGTGTCACACAGGAAGGGTGGAGCCCACATTCCTGTTACTGATGAGCTCCACTCTGTGCTGTTGGACTCTATCCGTACCTTTCCTCGATCCGTGGTCGTTCCATACACCTATAAGGCATCTACAAATCCAAGCCATCGATCATATAGCCCAGACAAGCACATATCCAAGGTGAACTTGTCCAAACTGCTGAGTCAAGCCATGGCATCACCACAGGACAACACACCATGGCCACGTCCAATCCAAGGTCTCCGGAAAGCGCACTCTACCCTTGTCATGTCGTCAAACGCATCCTATCATACCATGAAGCAAGTAGCAGACGCCCAACGACATTCAGTGTCGACCATGCTGTGTCACTACAACGCTGTATCACCTTGTTGTTCTGTTGAGGACGGTACCCAGGCCAGCACTCCTGAGGAGAAGATTGCATCAGCCATGCAGCAAACTGGTCTCTCTCATTCTAACGTTATTATCATGACACATTGCGGCGAATCTCATGGGAATGAATCTCCCGCATGGACTCTCTACTGCAGTAATCCAGACCTGCAAGAACGTGCAGAACAGGGCCTGGCCATCATTCAGAACTCATGTTCATCAAGAGGCCAATGAATGTACTGTTCTCCAAGAAGAAAACAGCACTATTATATATGTTTTTTAACAGTACTATGAATTCGAAATTCAATGCGGTCAGTCTTGCCCAAAAGTTTCCAAAATTTTCACTCAAGTTTGACCACAGTTCCTCAGAACCAACATGCCACATTTGTCGTCAAGAGGTATTTTCTATTTATTATTTCAGCCTTTCTGAATACAGAAATTAATCTGTGCTCACAAATATGGCATGAGGGAGGCTAGAAGAACCACTGGAAAGGTTGCAGATGCCTTGCTCTGACTGCCATTTGTCCTGAGCACAACAGAGAAGAGAGGAAACATCGAGTACATTATGGAGTTTTGACGCTACTCATATTTACATTCCAGGTATGATCATAGGGCAAAGTAATGAGAGATCACTCATAGTTGGCAAGCATAACGTAGCGGTCAAACAGGAGACCACTATAGATGCAACAACATGCATGTGCCAATGTATGTGCAACGCCATAGAACAATGATGTACGCCACACGAGCGTCTCTTTATTTAGTATTCTTCTTTCTTGAATGCAACTCTAAGCTTCATGCTCACGAGAGAAAATTCCATGCTAACAACAATGCATGCTCAACACCTCAGCTGATACATCACCCAGAGCAGAAAAGTCAACCATGCTGGCTCACACTCATCTCCACAGACCTGTCCATCAGTCTTCGCTCTGATGCCCTCCCTGCCATTTTTTCGATAAAATTTATATATAAATTTTACTTTTACCACGGCTGGGACCATGTCTCGTGTGTTTGTCGAGATTGGAACGCCTCGTTCTTAGTCACAGATCATTGACCATGGCTGTTCTGTACAGAAATTACATGTAATTGCCTGTATTCCAATGTGGCTCTGCGTATGAAATGACACGTAAATTCCTTTCGACAGAGATCTCAGTCATAATGCAGATCTACCTCCGTTCGGTACACGCAATTCTCACAGGAACAAGCAACAAGTCAATGATATGTTTGATCATGATATCATGATCATGATCACATGATCATGTTGTGTCCCAACAACAGTCTGGATTAATGCTAGGGCAAATGTGTTTGAAAACCTGCAGCGTGCTTCAAATTCTTGCAAAGTATAGAAACATAACGAAATAATTCTTCTAATTAACAGCGTGACAGTATTGGATGCTGGCCGGAAAGATGTTGAACTGTCTGAAGTGTGAATATATCGCGACACTCTCCAGACAAGAAATCATCAAACTCTGCTCCTTTGCCACGTTTCTTTTTATAACTTTTCTAGTGTTCAAACTAAACTTTGTACTTCCAGTTGATTCCACTAAGTTTTCGCAACAATTCACGAAAAGCATTCTTCATTATCCTGCAGACAGGTACCTCTGTCTTGAAGGGAAGCATGTGGCTATTCTTGGTGATTCACAGATGAACCAAGTGGCGATTCGACTAGCCAAATTGCTGGGAAACTGTACGTTGATCCGAAAAGGATCACGATGCGGAGAAACAAAGGRTTACATGGGACTTAGTAATATATCTTCTAGTGATTTTGACCATCCAGCTGCATCTGAGGGCCCTGTGGCACATGGTTTACAAAACCTGGGCTCTGACTGTAGGGACTGTAGTGGCTGCGATGCGAAGTTGTATAAATGTAGAGATGGTATCCACCAAACAAGTATCGAGTATGTAGCCGTGGAGTTTGCTAGAGATGTCAGTTTACAAAGCACTGATTACAGGACTACACAGGAGAATGTTGCTCTCTACTTATCTAGACAAACCATCTCTTATGTTATTTTTAACACAGGTCTTCATGATACAGCATTAGAAGATGCATCAGTAAAGACATACGAGAATAACTTGTTGTGGTATACTAAGGTACTAAACAATCGCATGCCATCTGCCAAATTCCTGTGGGTCGATACAGTGGCAGTATTCAAAACCAGACAACCACCAAAATGGAGGAATATAACTATGAACGAACTGATAGCAAGATACAACAAACGTGCTTCCCACCTGATGGATTATTTTGGATTCCAACGGATTAGCCCATTTGGATATCTTCAGCTTCCATATTTTGCCAGACTGAACTCAGATGGAGTTCATTATCTCAATGAAGATAGAGTTTTTTATGACATGCTTGTAGCTGAAATCCTCGAGATTATGTGCAGGTGATCAATGTCTGCATTCCTTTGGAGAGGCATATATTCAAGAACTTGAGTGACAAGCATATGAAAAGCAATCGTTACTTCCAGCAACAGAAGAATTTGTTGAGGATTAGAAGATGAAGCCGAGGCTCCTGAAGCCATCTTTTGCTTTGACACACTATAAAGCAACCATACAAGAGTACCATAGCTCAAATTAGGCAAGCTATAGAACAGCATGGCTGCCAATATGGTCTTGAGCCACAGTGCTTGGGGATATAATATATATTGATATATACTGTGTCCATGAAAACATTTAAACCTTCAGTTTTTTCCCTGAGGTTTTTCAGAGTGGGTTGATGATATCAAACCCAACGACACATCAGACAAATTGATCCAGGAACGTATGATCCGATGGTCAGAGTATTTTAGAAACTTCTGCATGGAAAATGGCCATGCACTCATTGTATTTCAGTACCTCGGGCAAGAAAACTTTCTCAAATGTGCAAGAAATCAGTGCTTTATCAAATATGTCATTACAATCTGCATGGACTGTGGTGATTCCTCTTCTTATTCCAGGCCTAACGTTTAGGCTTGGGATAGTTTCAGGGCTCACAGAGAACTTTTTAGCCAACAAGCACATTGAGGTGTTCCAGAAGTCAGTCAAACCCACAAAAGCAAACAAGCTGACCCTGTGGCATGCTTTATCCACATCCCCACTATTTATGGTGATGTTTCTCTGATAGCCTCTATTTCCATTATCGAATTTGTGGCCAATAATTGTCTTGACCTGGTGGCCAAGGGTAAAGTGGCCATGTTGTGTTCTCAGGAAGTCGCATATATCTTTTGGACTGGCTGACAGTCTTTTATAATGGGTTCTGTGGTGAAATCCAGAAGGGTCTCTAGTCTTAGGAGATCTCAACATGGTATATACATTTTTAAGGTCAGACTCTGTTCGGTTGAATAACGAATAATGATCACCAATGGGCCATGATGATCTCATACCTTGCTCAACATGGAATCTTTCCAAGCAATTTGGAGGCAAAGAGGCTTGATGTGTAGTCACAAAGTTCTGCCCACAAACCAAGGTTGTAAGTGTTGAGCCTATAGATGTTCCTGTTTTCGTTATGTGCAGCCAGTCAATCTTGAGGGAGGACTCCTTGACCTTTTTTCCTTTGAAAATCTTATTAGGGCGGATCGACTCGATTGTGCAGTTCTTTGTGCCTGCTCCTGAGGAAGTTGATCCACCAGGTACAGCAATCCGCAGTTGTTTGCGCACACAAGTCGAAAATATGTCATCTCTCTCTCTCTCTATATATATATATATATATATAATATAGATAACCAGAACTGCACTAGTAAGGAATACGACGGCTCCCTGTCTGCCGGAGAGCCACCGTCGAGGCTCTTGAATCCCGAACATCCAACGTGCGCTGAGCCCAATGGGCATCTACGTTGTAGTACCGGTACTATTGATTTTATATCTTATTTAAATAAGATGTTAGACTCAAAATAATATCTTGAGGGGCGATAATAGTTGTTTTTCAGAGGTACGATTCGTTCGAGCTCGTGGCCTTATTTAAGACCTCTTCCATACCTCTCTGATCCACACTCGATCCTATCTCCTGGGGCCGTTTCAATCGCTCCCGCGTGTTCAAAAAGTTGCATATATACTTATTGTTTCACGTTTCGTCGTGGGAACGCCGTTTTTTTGGCGATAGCACAACTTTTCGACGTCCAGTTTCAAGCGCATCTGCCTCGCACTCCGAGAGGCAAACTCTCGATTGCGCGAACCATTTGGCGTCAAATTTTCACGAGATACTCTATTTGTAACACTGATCAAAAATATATACGAGCAAGAATATATAACGCCCTGTACGCGACGAAATCAGCGACCGAAATTCAAGGGGACTGCCTCATTTTCCGTGAGTGCGGTCCTGTATCAACTCACAAGCACTCGAATCGATGTAAGATCCCTTTGTATGACTTTTACTGGGTCTGCTTCATTACAAAAACTGTAATTTGATGCAAATCAACCAATTTTGTGATTTGGGTTATTTCACAATCGACCACCGGCACCGCTATCAAAAACCAGAGTTATCTTTTTTCGGACTACTGTAATATAATTACGGGCCTATAGGGGGAAAGAAATTTATATAGCTGTAACCAGAAACACGATTCACGCTTCCCTGCAGCAGGATAAATTACACTGTGTACATAAAAATGCCTTGTATTGTAATGTAAGGTTATCGAGACTGCAAGGGGTACGAAGCCTGCCGCGTATCGTTGGCGAGCGTTGATTTAGTGAAAAATTCGCGTAAATTCATATGCCCAAACTTTTGTGGTGCCCCATGAATGTCATTGGAGCGCGATAGAAATAAAACTATATATGATACATAAGATGGAGGGTATATACATATATCATCCTGCCTATGAATACTGCCCAGGGCTATAAGACGTGGCCAAATCTGGGCGTCATGAACGGTCGATTGTCTATGCGCACCTGTAGTTGGTATCTGTGGAACAGTATTGGCTGTCAATTCATGTATAGTGCTTTGATATTCCAGAAGAAATGGATTTCTGGATTCTCTGGCGGCGCCCGACGGTTATCAGAGGCAGCTCAGGGTAGCAGATAGTGCCACACTTGGTCTCCCATCACAGGCTGATTTGACCGAGAATGGTACAATTCAAGTGATGTTTTTGGAACGGTCAAAGATCCAGTGTGATGGGATGCAGGTATTCACGGATATGGAGTGTCCAACCGTCCGTTCAAATTGGCATTTTTATAGGCGACATTCATCGATTCATGACACCTAAGTTTGGGCCAAGGCTGTCATTGCTCAAGGCGAACTGCACCATGTTCCATCGTCCGGGGGGAACATATTTTACAGCAAACTGCCATGTCTTTGTGCATATTTGCTCCTGAATGTCATCTATCATGACACTACCATGCGCAAATGTCATAAAGACCAGATGCTGCAATGCTCATGCAGCCAAGTCATCTCTCAAATGGAACAGTTACGACGACGCCATAGAACAAACAGCCAACACTTCAATGTCAAGCATCATGGAAACATATACACTCGCGATAAGCGAGTGATATCCGTGAGCAGTGCGATGTTCGGCGGACTGTATGCAAGTGCTGATGGTCCTGAGGCCATCTACACCACAGTCTATTTCCTATGAAGGTGGGCGTCAGTATCTATGTCAATTCCTGCGGTACGAATGTATCGCAGCCGTATCATGCACTTGTTGATCACTAGAGTATGCCTTCGGACTACTGTCGGCCCATAACGAGCTCGTTTGTGCTACTGTCCGCTAAAATGCTTGCATGTCACCATGTTGCTTTCTTATGGCTCTCAGTGCGGTGCTCTTGTGGCTATGATGCGCGATGTATTAGCCCAAGGCTCATATGTACATGAAATTGTTTTTTCATTATTGGCACATGGGCAACTTCATAGCAGTAGAATCAGTGTGGTTCTCTCGAGCTGTGACATTTGATCCTGAGGATCAAGCATGCCATCGAGATTGCCACAGTATTGGTCTTGAATGCAGATAATATGTTACAGAAGAATTGGTTTATTGGGTACTGGGTGGACCTGTGAGAACAGCTAGACGCTGCATTTCTTGTCCTTGCTCATGGCTCATGGCCATATAAAATGGCGAAGACAGAGAGGTCCGTTACAGTCTCTATGGTCTGAAGATGGCAGAACTTGATAGAAAACACGCCGTACTTTATAAGGTGTGTAAAGATGGCACTTTGTCCAGCAGAAATGCTTGTAGTAAAGAATCAGACAAATCTGCTGGCTTCCAATTGCAATCACAAGCAAGTTCTGAAAGGACTTGCACTGCTATATCAGTGAAAATATTGTACACCTTTTTTGCCTGGATCCTGGAAAGATTTGACAATAATTGTCTCAGTTTGAGCACTGTAAACGTACAGGGAGCAACCATGAATTTGCCATCTTTGTGTACACTGCAGAATTGTAAGCAGATCAGATGCAAGCTGCCCATAGATATACATTGAATATACGTATGGGAAACATACCTGAAAGATCCTGAGCTCACTTTATTGCTTGAAGCATGTTTTCGTTTTCTTAATGGTGCTTTTTCATTGCTTTGTTCCTGTTTCTCTCTATATTTAGATCGTCTTTGACAGTTTGTTTGTGATGAGTTGAGAGTGCTGCGTAAAAAGAGTTAGTATATAAGTGTAATAATAATAATTTCTATGCCGTCGATTGGTATGTAGACATGATTGGAACGTACTGCTCTATGACTGAATAGTTCTTACTATCATCATTAATGATTATGGTCACACAGCACTGCATCACAGTGGCAAGTGCTTTGGAACAGGCGGTATTATCCAAAACTAAATAATTCGCTAGTCTATCAACATATAGCCTAATGAACTCTTGGTCCTTTTCTAGTGGCTTTTCAATGTTCTGTGGCTTAACCTGTGGTGTGTGGGTAGCAGGTGTGACCTGCCCACCTGCTGCCTTGAACCAGAGACTGATATTAGATTCTATGGTCTCTGAAAGCATGGATGACAATGCCGCCATACGCTGGAAGAGATCTACAGTAGATGTTTTGACTTGATCTGGCACAGGTATTTGTTCTCCCCCCTGTGTCTTTGTAATTTTAAGCGAATCCAGTAGAGCACTGTCCTCCTCAATATGTAACTGTGATAGCTGGACATGTATTTTTATACGTTTGTCATGTACTGATAATGCCTTGGATACACTGAACGAGTCCCGAAGTGCTTCGTCGAAATGCACTTGTATCGTGTAAGTCATGGCTTCAACTGCGTCGTTTCCTCGGACAGACCCCGAGGCCTCACTATCACTACTATACATTATTGCCTCATGAATATAATATAATATGATCCAATAAGGGTTATCCAGTCAATTCAAGAGTCTCGATCTCTGCAGAGAGTCTTTGATCAAATTCATGAATGAGACCCAGATCTTTATGAAGATCTTGAAGACAAGCTTGTCCCTGTCTTGCCTGCACGAACGAATTTAATATACTATACATGTATGTGATACAAAAATACTTCAATGGTTTGTCTAGTCTTTCCACAAACTAGCTTGTGTCTCGGATAAGCATGAATGACCTATCTAGGCTGAAATACAACGTGGACCTTGAGAAGCTCACTGCAGAGTCTCCAGGGCATTTCATAGTGTATTGCATCAAGCATGTGCACAATAACAAAGTATATGTAGGACAAACGAAGCAAGCTTTGCTGACTCGGATTCGAGCGCACCAAAAAAGACCTGTTCGAAAGATGAGAAAGGATGTTCAGGCATTACAAAAGACGTCTGAGGCCTGGTCTGATGTGTTCAAGGTATATATTTTAGATATTGTACAGAGTAAAAGAGAAGCTAATGCGGTTGAAACAAAGATGATTAGAGAGTTCCAGTCACACACTGCCCTGGGGTACAACGACCCTCTAATGGTTGGTGACCCATTTTGCAAAGGAATGTACCAACAAATGTATCGACGCAAATAAAGATATTTTTGTTACTGCTACGTAAAATATGCACTATGTTGTAAATAATATCAACATCGCATGCAGGGAGACACTCTTGTCTCCTAGATCTTCTCATATCGTCTTTTTTTAGGATGCCTTAAAGAAAAGCATGACATACACTTGGTGTACAGTTGCTACCTTGGCAGAAATAAGCATGATTAGTGCGTTAAAGCATGATCATGTCTTCTTCACATTTGCACGTCTGCTCCTCTTTTGTTTCTTCTCAGGAGTGACTGTAGGAACAGGCTGTGTCCTTTTTTGAGTGACTTGCTCAGTGGGCTCCTCTTCATACACAGGCTCTTCTTTAATGAAGATACCATTTCCTGGAGTTTCACTGACAATCACAACATCGTCCCTGTTGTCATCAGACTCAGAATGATCATCATTTTCATGGCTTTCTTCAGACACATTCTGTGGTTGACCATGTGCTTGCTGCAGATTGGGAGAAAATTGAGTCGGAGGAATAGCTTCTTCTTGCTCAGGATCAGGACGAAAAACACTTGCAGCGAAATTGTCGCAAAATGTTTTAGCAAACGCTTGATTTGGTATTTTTTCAGTATTGAAAACATCTTCAAATCCACCCATCATGTACCCAAGAATCATGGCTTCTCTGTACGAAGGATGCAGTCTTTGTTCTCCTTGGATTTTCGCATACAGTGGTTGAGCATCAGATGCCAACCAAAACTCCTCTTCTGCATACTGTGCCGTATACCAACGCCTTTTCCTCGCATATTCCAGGAATGGCCACCACGTTCCAATGGTCAAAACAACCTTCATTGATCTTCCATTTGGGCTTCTGACTCCTGTTCTGTTTGCAGCAACCAGTTTCATTGACTCATAATACTGTTGTCGTGCACTGACCGTTGTAAAGGATGATGGAATCTTTGTTGGATCAACTCCATTGTATACCACAAGTGTATACAGTTGTTTGTCTGTCAATGATGTTTCCTCATCAGGAAAGTCATTCTCGGCACTACATATTGCAAGGAAGGCATGCATGATGAGCGTGCTGTGTTGAATGTCATATATCAGAAATGTATATCGAGGCGGCGGGACACATACCGTTGTTGCACTTGCTGCAAAGTGCGGCGTTCCAGTTCGGCAAGATTAATGTAACAGTACGAGGGTTGTACTGTTATGGTGCACCCGTGGAGGAGTGTTCTAGAATCTTCTAGATCACATGACGTGGCATTGACCGTGAAATGTATAAATACCATGCTCCAGCTCCAGGCTGGAGGACTTCAAATATAACTATTTCTTATAGTGTAACGTCGGACCAATGGAGCAAGTAATATATTAATATGGGCCCCGCATGGGATGCTTACGTATTGTGTTGCAATATGTACTCCCACAATAACGATACTTTGAACAGGGAACACCTCGCCCTGTTACAGTGGTTTCAGCTCCGACTTGAAGCACACGGCGTCTTGTCAAGCAAGACGTGGCTTGGCGGGCTCGTGTGGTTCGCTCGAAATTATAGAAATTCAATGCACAACCTCTTCCAGCAGGTATGGGACTGCTGCACAGTTGGGAACGTGTGTGGTACAGACCTTGGCCAGGAGACGTCCACGCAACCGCGGTTCAGAAACTTCTAGAAACGCGTCTTCTAGAAGGTTCTAGAAGCCAGAGAGGATTGGGAATTTCTATAAAAGGACAGCGACACGCGGTAGTCTGACAGAGGAAATTCAACCATAAAACAGTACAGACTACACTGTAGCATCCAGTACATTTTGAGTTGTTGTACTATAGAATAACACATATTTGTTGTCCCTCGTATTATTGTGGCTAAAAAGAAAGAAACAAGGTTCCGGAAGAAAGGAAAATGTCCGATGTACACGACAATCCAGCATTCTCAAGTGGAAGCACTGACGGTGAAGAGAGGACCGAGAGAGAGTTCAGGTCACAAAACCGTGCCTTACGAGCCAAGATCACCGAATTGGAAGCTCGATTGGAACAAACGTCTCAGTCAAACCAAGAAGCGGATATTCCGGTGAACGCACTGGCGGAAGCGCTCAAAAGGATGGCTCGGGAGACCAAGCCGAAGACGCAGGTGGAAGGTTACAAGAAGGCCCAGAAGGAAGTGCCCTTGTACCGAGGGTCATGTGATGTTCCCTCCATCACCACCTGGCTCTCCTCGGCGGAGATCTACTTGAAGGCTGCGCATGGAAAGGATTCTAGCAGAGACTTGTGGCTCGGCTCGCTGCCCTCACTGTTGGATGGTGATGCTGCAAAGTGGTATGATTCAGAGCATGCCAAGGCACCATTTATGTCTTGGAGTGGCTTTGTGGAACGACTGTTTACGGCATTCACTGGTTACGGATCCAAGTCGTCTCTGTTGGACAGGGTGACAAGGTTTGAACAAGGAAAGCTGTCCATCCTGGAATTCATTGCTCAGTTCAAGCAGTTGGTGGACGCATTGGAATATTCTGGAGTACCTGTGTGTGACGAAATGCGAGTCAAGATGTTTGTGGATAATTTGGCTCCCAACTACAAAGCCCAGGCAAAGAAGTACTTGCTCGACTATCCCACCATACATGGAGTGTATGGCTCTTCGGGCGTACTTCCTATGTTCTCTGGGTTGACCACATATCTTGTGCAATGGAGCTCGACGTTGGCTGGTTCTGATTCTGTGTCGGTAAATTACGTCGCTGGGAAGCCCCAAGGTGACAGATCAGCAGGCATGTATCACCAGCAGAAGCAGTTCAACACCAAGAAAGACAGAAAGGGCTTCAGAAAGGATCGCCCTTGTGTGGTGTGCGGCGAGAAGTATACGCCGGGGCACTTTTGCCCGCGGTACTGCATGCGCTGTCGACAGTTCATCACGCAGCCGTGCAGGTGCCCGCCACGCAAGGCAGCGGTAAACAGTATATCGACGAGAGCTTGCTCGACGGTCCAGGTACCACCGTCCAAAACGGGCAGCTCCAAAATCGTCGCGCCAAATAAAGATGAGTCGGCCGCGGAGGAAGAGAAAAGGCCCCCCTCCGGTGTCATAAATCCTCAGATGGATCACGCGTGCCAAGAGACCCAGTTGCCGAAGGAGATGCTGCAGCACGTTGGCAAGACTCATCCTGGCAGGAACGTCCCAGAAAAAGAAAAAGGGTTGACGTTCAGTTTTGAAGGGTCCATCAAAAAGAAGAGGGTCAGAATTCTCATGGACTCAGGGGCTCAGGATGACTTTATCTCTGAAAGCTTCATCCGAACTCATGGCTTGCCAGAACAGAGAATGGCGCCGATGAGTATAACAATGGCAGATGGCTCAACGAAGGCGTCCCACACAGAATATTGCGGACGGTTGGTCATCAGGCAGGAGGACGCTCCGCAGATCGTGTCAGAAGTAAGGTTGAAGGTTGCGCCGCTGGACAATGAGTACGACGTGTTGCTTGGTCAGCCCTGGTTGGCTGACAACCAGGCAGGCTTGTGTTACAAGACCAACAGCGTGTACCTCCAGAAACAAGGAAGAGTCTTGCAATCTCCCACCTCCTCGAGCACGCTGATGTCGTACAAAGCGATGGCTCGAGCGATGAAGATGGCGGGAGATGACGAGCTCTTTGGCATGGTAGTGCCATTCCAGCGTACGACAGCACCAGAAAGCCTTCGTGTTTGCACCGTGGGCACGACGGAAGGAAAAAAACACGAGAACTTTATTCAGAAAATACATGAAAAATACAAGGACTTGTTCGTGGAAGGCTTGCCTCCAGAGAATGTCGAGAGACCAGGCGGCGTGATGCATAAGATTGACTTGTTGCCAGGTTCTACCCCTGTGGCCGAGCCTCTCCGCCGCATGGCTCCCAAACTGCTCGAAGAATTGAAGGTTCAGTTGGATGAATTGCTGGACAAGAAATTTATTCAGCCGAGTGTGTCACCATACGGCGCACCAGTGCTGTTTTCCAAGAAGAAGAATGGAAAGCTCAGACTGTGCGTGGACTACAGGGCATTGAATGATCAGACGGTCAAGAACAGGTACCCCATTCCGAGGGCTGACGATTTGCTGGACCAGCTTCGAGGCGCGAAATATTTCACGTCGTTGGACATGACTTCGGGATACCATCAGATTCCCATTGCGCAGGAGGACAGGCATAAGACCGCCTTTCGCACCCGCTATGGATCCTTTGAATTCTTGGTCATGCCCTTTGGACTGACGAACGCGCCGGCGACGTTCCAGGCTTGGATGATTCGATATTGGCGCCCTATTTGGATACTTTTGTGATGTGTACCTGGATGACATCCTGATTTTCAGCAAGACTGAGGACCACAAGCAGCATGTGCAGATGGTGCTGGACACATTGACACAGCACAGCGCATATTTAAATCTGTCCAAATGCAGTTTCTTTCAGCAAAGGATTGCATTTGTATGAGATTTCTTCAGACGGTGTATGCGCGGATGCAGGTTTGGTATCGA
>WKLD01000012.1:0-35003 GCA_011316045.1 Picochlorum costavermella | reverse complement strand
CTGTTTTACCAGATGACGTTACTCCATGCAATAACGCAACAGACCTGGTGTTAAAGGCTGTTTCTATTTGATTAAAAGCTTCGGTTTGTGCTTCATTTAAAATTTTAGAATCGGCATCACCTTCACCTTCAAATTGAATACGGTCTGTTTTGATGTGGTATTCCTCTAAAATCCCTTTATCAATCAATGCTTTTACAATTGCTGTAGATGCTCCACTTCGTTTTACCAATTCTGAAACTTGTATGGGTTTGTTTTCAGAAGCCTCTAAAGTGAATAGCGTTAAAATTACTTCACGCTGTTTTGGCGCTCTACTGAGTTCATCCAATAATTCTTGAAGTTGTTTTTCGGATTTATGATGTTCATGAAGTTTTACATAGCGAACCAATTTAGGCTGATACTTTTCATAAAGTTCTTCTTGCAAATTGAGAACACCTTTTTCTACCAAACCATTAATAACTGGTAGTACACGTTTTTTATCTAAAATGGAAACCACATCCTGAATCTTTAAAGAAGACTGATATTGCAGAGCTTCGTAGATTAAAAACTCGTCATCCTTTAGCTCTAGATCATTGACTTCATTTTTTTCGTTCTTAGAAATGATGGTTTCACTTTCTAGTATAAAAGCGTTTGGCATTGCGGCACGCATAACTTCACCTATACTACACATATAATAGCTAGCAATCCATTCCCAATGTTTTAATTGCACTTCAGTAACAATTGGTTTTTCATCTAAAATCTGATGAATGGTTTTTGCTTCGTATGCTACTGGTGGATTGTTATGAATACTATAAACTAAAGCCGTGTAAATCTTACTCTTTCCAAAAGGAACCGCGACTCGCATTCCTACTGTAAGAAATTCTGCTTCAGCCTCGGTAATGTGATAGGTAA
Organism: Picochlorum costavermella; assembly: GCA_011316045.1. Taxonomy (NCBI): domain Eukaryota; kingdom Viridiplantae; phylum Chlorophyta; class Trebouxiophyceae; genus Picochlorum; species Picochlorum costavermella. Next base: position 34,115 of record WKLD01000012.1, on the reverse strand, counting down.
ATGCTTTTTGAAGCGGAATAGGTAGTATGACGTCCAGGAAATAGGTCATACTATTCGTCCTTGTCTTTTTTAGGGTACTTTCTTAAAAACTGCAAAGATGCATTGAGCTCATAGCCCAGAAGTAGAATGTTGGAGTTTAACCATAGATAAAACAGTAGTATCAATAGCGCTCCAACCGAGCCATATAATTCGTTATATCTTCCAAAGTTTTCTATGTACAATCCAAATAGAAATGAGGTTAGTATAATCAACAATGTGGTCAGTAATGCACCAACGGAAAAAAACCTGGAATGGCGTCCTTCCTTTGTTCCAAAATAATACAGTGTTGCTGTTGCAAAGTATATAACTATGACAAAGAACAAGTATTTGGCAAATACTATCCATCCCAATTCCTTACTTGGATCCACTCCAATTTTGCCACCAAAGCTTTCGTAGAGTGGTAGGATAACATATATCTGAACATACCCAAACACGGCAACCGACAGTATGAGAATAAATGCAAGTATGAGTGCAATACCAAGTGCGAACATGTATTGCTTAAACACATTTCTATAAACTTGTCTATGGTAAGAGCTTTCAAAACCAGAAAAAACAGCATTAACACCATTTGCCATTAAAAAAACGGACAATACAAATACTGTTGAAATCAATTCTGCACTGGTGTTGTTTTGAATGTCCTCAAAAATATAACCGAAAAAGAAGTCTGAAGTTTGAGGAGGTAAGAACGAATTAAGAAACTCTAAAAAGTCGGTTTCAAATCCTTCAATTGGTATTTCTGGGATTACAATGATTACAAACAACAAAAACGGAAAAATTGCCGTAAAAAAACTAAAGGCAATAGCACTGGCTCTTGTGGTGAGTGCACCTTTAATTATACCCATCACATAAAGCTCCAGTAGATCGTAAATAGATAACCCTTCAAAACCAGGTAACCTTATCTGCTTGAAAAAACGAGCAATTAGATTAAGAACAGGAATTTTATCGAGTTTATCTTCAATATGTTTTGTCATATTATACTGCCTTTAGGCTCAAATCCATATTATACACCGAATGTGTCAAGGCTCCCGAAGAAATATAATCCACACCACATTCGGCATATTTTCTAAGGGTATGTTCATTTATTCCACCGGAAGATTCCGTTAGACATTGGTCTCCTATTAACTTGACAGCTTTGCGTGTGTTTTCGTAATTAAAGTTGTCTATTAAAATTCTGTAAACACCTCCACAATCTAAAATCTCTTTGATTTCATCAAGATTACGAGCTTCTACGATTATTTTTAAATCTCTATTGGTGTCTTTTAAATATTGCTTGGTGAGGTTAATAGCCTTAGTAACACCACCAGCAAAATCAATGTGGTTATCCTTTAACATTATCATATCATAAAGCGCGAATCTGTGATTTTCTCCACCTCCGATTTTTACAGCCCATTTTTCTAACGCTCTAATGCCTGGAGTGGTTTTTCTTGTGTCTAAAATCTTGGTTCCTGTACCTTCAAGCAAATCGACAAACTGCCTTGTTTTGGTTGCAATAGCACTCATACGTTGCATGGCATTTAACACCAAGCGCTCCGCTTTGAGAATGGACTGCGAAGCTCCTTCAATATAAAATACAATGTCACCATGCTTTACTTTGCTTCCGTCCTCTATTAGAGTTTCAACTTTCATATCGGCATCTACATAAGCAAACACGTGTTTTGCAAATTCAACTCCTGCGATTATACCTTTATCCTTAACCAATAATTTAGCTTTTCCTTGAGCTGACGCAGGTATACAAGCCAATGAGCTATGATCGCCATCACCAACATCTTCGCGGATGGCATTGGCTATGATTAATCCTATTTCTTTATTGAATTGTTCTTGTGAAATCATGAAACCTAATATTTACTGTAAAAATAGGAATTGAAAGGTTAAAACTTCAAAAACTAAATACCAAATTCCAAAAAAGCATAACTTTGAAACCATGAACATAAAACTCATAGCCATAGGCAAAACCGACAATAAAAATCTTCAAGCCCTTATTGACGATTATAAAAAACGTCTTGGACACTATATAAGGTTTGAGTTTGAGATCATACCCGACCTAAAAAAGGTTAAACATTTGTCTGAAGCTCAACAAAAAGTTAAGGAAGGTGAACTCATACTTTCTAAGACCGAGAAATCGGACATACTTATTCTACTTGATGAAAACGGTAAGCAAATGGATTCGGTGGCTTTCTCAAACTATTTACAAAAGCACATGAACTCTGGTATAAAAACCCTAGTCTTTGTCATTGGTGGCCCTTATGGGTTTTCTGATGAAGTCTATAGCAGATCTAACGGAAAGTTAGGTTTGTCTAAAATGACATTTTCCCATCAAATGGTTCGGCTGTTTTTTATAGAGCAATTGTATAGAGGCTTTACGATTTTAAGGAATGAACCTTATCATCATCGTTAGTAGCTAAAATCAAACATGTTGTTCGGATGCATTCAATAAGTCATTTATGCTCGCTCTAAACACTTTGTATGAATCTGATTCCTTTTCTTTCGGAGTAACATTTTCCAAGTATGACTCAAGGAGTATTCTGCTATTCATTACTTGTTTCGCATTACCTGAGAAATCTAGGATTGCCATAGACCAATCACTCCATATTTTTTGCTCAGTTGATTGCTCTAAAAGAGTTGTAACCTTAAAATGTCTTTTATCTGCCTTTATCTCCTTATATAGATCTATAATAGCATCCTTTGGTCCCTGTATGAGTTGAATAAATTTATTATCAGCATAAACAATACATCCTGTAATTTTAAGCCTTTTGTTTTTACGCTTGGCTTTCATGAGCATAAGCTCTATATCCATAGGCGCAAAATGAGACTGGGATTTTGATTGGTATATTACGGAATAGTACATTTTTTTTTAACTACTAAATTTTAAACTGCCATTAATAAACTAGGATTAGACACACATTGCGATGGCAGCACTCCAAATTTTTGTTTAAATATTTTACTGAAATAGCTTCTGCTTGAGAACCCAATACTATATACCAACTCAGAAACATTATAATCCGTTTCTTTTATAAGTTGCGCAGCTTTATCTAAGCGTTTGTCTCTTACATACGAGGAAATTGTCTGATTAAATAGATAATTAAACCCTAATTGCAACTTAGCTGGATTAAGCCCAGATATTTTCACTAATCTATCAATTGATAGATTCTCTGTTATATTAGAGTTTATAAAACTTTCTAAAGCTACTACTTTATCCAATTCTGAAGGTCTTAAGGGAGCTTCAATACCGTTAGTCTTAGAATCCTCTTGGTGTCTCTCCCATTGCGATGCCATAATATTTAAAATAGCGGCTTCAATAAACAATAAATCTGAAGATGACGGATCATTGTTATCTATAATTTTTTTGGCATAGATCGCTGGTTTAAAACAGATTCGACCTAAATATCTAAAATCTTCTTGTTTAAAATTATTTGATAATTCCTTAACTGCAGCTGTTCTTAAATCCAAGTTTTTATCCTCATCAATAATCCTCATACTATATGTATTGTCAAAAATTATAATACAAGCTTTAACAGGAACACCACTTAAAAATGTAATGAAATTTGTCGTCTTTGGTGTTCTGCCAAATATAGAATTCTGACGAAAGGATATACATTCTAATCTAGAGTTATTTAAGAATTTTTGCTTTACATGACCTTCCAGGCAATATATAAAGTCAATATTATGAGAAGTTTTGTTCTGAAGACTTATGCTTTGATCTTCACTAAAAACCACATCAAACGTAATCGCAGAAATAGAATCAGAAATTCTAACAATTGATATAGAACCGTTACCAAGAGTCGTGCTAAGAGTCATACTAACATAACTCTCATTAAAATAATGACTTGCATCTGAAAAAGCCGATAAAGACTTAGTTATCTCACCAATATCTGACCCAACGATATTTACATTTGTCATTAAAAAAAACCGTTTGTTTAATCATTAAAGATATGACTTTAGTAAAAAATAGTAAAACATTTAATTCACCAGAGTTAAAATAAATTATAAATTACTATATTTCAACTACATATGAAATATATTGTTTTAAGCTATTTAATAAATCTAAGCGTAGAGAACATTAAACAAAACTCTATTCTGAGCATTTTTCTTAATAGACTTTATAAATCTCTTTCCGTTTTTCCAATTGTTTTTTTAGATCGCTAATGGTTTGATTAACTGCCAACTCATAGGTGTGCTCATTTGAGGTGGCAAACAGTCGTGGGCCAGGTAAGCTCAATTCTATATTACAGATTTTTCCAGCATCATGGTTTTTATCATTGTGTTTTATATACACTTGCGCGGAAATTAGAAACTCATATTTATTAGCTAATTTATCCAATCTTTCTTGGATGTACGTAGATAACGCTTCACTTACATCGGTGTTTACATACTGAAAATTTACGGTCATAGTTCTTACTTTTTAAGTTAATATTAGCTAACTCTAAGATACAAAATTTAAGGCTTTTTACCACTGACATTTGTCATAAAAAAGCATTAAAATTATAAATGGCTGAAAACCTGAAAGACAGATTTATTATGGTATACCATTATCACTGTCCTTTTGAAATAAAAAACTTAATTCCTATAAAATAAATTTATATTTGGGTTAAATTCTTAATCCATGCAACTCGTCTTCGCCACCAATAACCAAAACAAGCTAAAGGAAGTACAGGCTTTAGTACCTAAACATATCAAATTATTAAGCTTGGCAGATATCCTTTGTATTGAAGATATCCCAGAAACACAACCTACCATAGAAGGCAATGCCATACAAAAGGCAGAATACGTTAAAGCCAATTATGGCTACGATTGCTTTGCAGATGACACAGGTTTAGAGGTGGAAGCCCTAAACGGTGAGCCTGGTGTGTTTTCAGCGCGTTATGCTGGTCCGCAACGTAATGCAGAGGACAACATGAATAAGTTACTAACGGAATTAGAAAACAAAGACTCCCGAAAAGCCCAATTTAAAACCGTCATCGCCTTGCACCTTAACGGAAAACTCGAAACCTTTACAGGCATTTGCAAAGGTGAAATCACCAACAAAAAACACGGTGACAAAGGCTTTGGCTACGACCCTGTTTTTAGACCAGAGGGCTATCAAGACACCTTTGCCGAAATGGATCTAGAACTCAAAAACAAAATAGGACATAGAGGAAAAGCAATTGCTTTGCTCATCACCCATCTTAATACATTACAATAATGAAAAAGTATTTATTTATATTGTTGATACTGCTTACAACCATTAAAGTATCAGCTCAAGACCACTCTAAAACACTAGAAATAAAACCACTGGTCATTGGTGAAACGGTAACATTTCATTCTTCAGTCCTAGATGAAAACCGTAAACTCAATATCTATTTACCTCAAAACTATGTAGCGGACTCCACCAAAACCTATCCCGTAATTTATCTTTTGGATGGTGCTTTGGACGAAGATTTTATTCATATCGCTGGGATTGTACAATTTGGGTCGTTTTCTTGGATTAATATGGTACCAGAATCTATAGTGGTGGGCATTGCTAATGTGGACAGAAAACGGGATTTCACCTACCCAACCACTATTGCGCAAGACAAAAAAGACTTTCCTACATCTGGCAAATCCAAGGATTTTATCAATTTTATCGAAAAAGACCTTCAACCCTTTATACAAGAACATTACAGAACAGAAGACACAAAAACCATCATTGGGCAATCCTTAGGAGGCTTATTGGCCACAGAAATTCTGTACAAAAAACCTGAGTTGTTTGATAACTACATCATTGTAAGCCCAAGCTTATGGTGGGACGACCAATCGCTTTTACAATTAGAGCCTAAAGCCTATCATTCTGAAAAGCAAATTTATGTCGCTGTAGGTAAAGAAGGTGACATTATGGAACGTGATGCCAAATCCCTGTACCAAAACTTAGATGACATTAAAAAAGAAAACACCAAAGTGTACTTTCAATTTTTAGAAGCACAAGACCATGGAGATGCATTGCATTTAGCGGTTTATGGTGCTTTTGAGGTGTTGTTTGGAAAAGAGGAGTAATTCTTAAAATTACGTAATTTTACGTATTGACTTTACCGTTTTTAAAAACTAACTTCGCTTATCGAACGATATAGTTCATTTAAACGAACCATATCTAAGCGTTACAGGCAATCGCCTGCGGACGCATCCAGACAATTTCAAAAACTTTTATAGTGCTTAATTCCAATCAACATTAATGTTTCAGCCATATTGTTAAAGTTTCTGTTATTCTTTAAAGCTAATTTCTCAATACTATCAACTTGTTCTTTTGTTAACCTAAGTGTTTTACTAACTGTCTTGTTTGCCATGATAAAAGTTTTTAAAATCGTTCCTCTGTATGCTCGATTGCCTGTAACGCTCACCGTAAGGCTGCGCATCGGCAATCCATATTAATTTTTATTTTGGTCGATCTACACCGAAGGCAACAGACCTATAACATAGTATATGTTCCATAGATGCGAAGCCTATGCTCTTACCGTGTATGCTTCGCATCCACAGAGCATATACGGTGAGCGATAAGCGCAACCAAAAATTGCCAATCCAATTAATTCACCTACCTTTGCACCTTCAAAATCAAAAGATTGTATTTTGAGTACTCCTCAGAGTGAGGATGTGTTACCGGAAGTCTAAGGTTTAAGTATGTCGATACGCTTCTTATGTAACACTGCATAACATTATCGAATACTTACTTATTAGAATGAACACATTCCAAGAATTGGGTCTTAATGAAGACCTTCTTAAGGCTATTACGGATTTAGGTTTTGAAACACCTAGTGAAGTCCAAGACAAAGCTATCCCAGTTTTATTAGAAAAAGAAAGCGACCTTGTGGCACTGGCACAAACAGGTACTGGTAAAACAGCAGCCTTTGGTTTCCCTATGCTACAAAAAATTGATGTAGATAGTAGAACCACACAAGGGCTTATCCTTTCACCAACACGTGAGCTTTGTTTACAGATTACCAACGAGCTTAAGCTTTATGGTAAGTACTGCAAAGGCTTAAACGTTGTTGCTATTTATGGTGGTGCAAGCATTACAGACCAAGCCAAACAAGTAAAACGTGGTGCACAGATTATTGTGGCGACACCAGGTCGTATGAAGGATATGATCAGTAGAAAATTGGTGGATATCTCTAAAATTCAATACAGCGTATTGGATGAAGCTGATGAAATGCTCAACATGGGCTTTTATGAAGATATTACCGATATCCTTTCACATACACCAGAAGATAAAAGTACATGGTTATTTTCAGCTACGATGCCTAAGGAAGTGTCTAGCATTGCCAAAAAATTTATGTACAACCCTATTGAAATCACTGTAGGAAACAAAAACGAAAGTACCAGCAACGTTTCGCACGAGTATTATTTAGTCAATGCTAGAGATCGTTATCAAGCCTTAAAACGTTTGGCTGATGCCAATCCAGATATATTTTCTGTAATTTTCTGTAGAACAAAACGCGATACTCAAAAAGTAGCTGAAAATTTAATTGAAGATGGTTACTCTGCTGGAGCATTACACGGAGATTTAAGCCAAAACCAACGTGATTTGGTGATGAAATCCTTTAGGAATAAGCAGATACAAATGCTTGTGGCTACTGATGTTGCCGCTCGTGGTATCGATGTAGATGACATTACACACGTTATCAATTACCAATTACCAGATGAAATCGAAACCTATACACACCGTTCTGGTCGTACAGGACGTGCAGGTAAAACTGGTGTCTCTATGGTGATTGTTTCTAAAAGTGAAGTTAGAAAGATAAAAAGCATAGAGCGTATTATTAAAAAGCAGTTCGACAAGAAAGACATTCCTTCAGGTATGGAAATCTGCGAAGTGCAGTTAATGAGCTTGGCTAATAAAATCCACAATACAGAAGTCAGCCATGAAATTGATAAGTATCTAGACAGCATCAACGAACTGTTTGTAGATACCGACAAAGATGAATTGATTAAAAAATTCTTCTCCGTGGAATTTTCGCGCTTCTTTAATTACTACCAAAAATCGAAAGATTTGGCCGTTTCAGATTCGAGAGACTCTGACGGAGGCCGCGATTATGGTAAATCATCAGATGACACGCGTTATTTTATCAATGTAGGTCGTAAAGATGGTTACGATTGGATGAAACTAAAGGATTTCTTAAAAGAAGTTTTAGAACTAGGCAGAGATGATGTCTTTAAAGTAGATGTAAAGGATAGTTTTTCATTCTTCAATACCGAAAAAGCACTTCAGGAAAAAGTATTGACATTCTTTACGGATTACAAACACGAAGGTCGTTTTGTAAATGTAGAGGTCAGTGAAAACCGAGGCCGTAGTGGTGGCGGAAGACGAGATAAAGGTCGTGGAAGAAGTGATAGACGCTCTGGTGGTGGAGGTCGCAGACGCGATGATAAACCAAGAAGCGAAAGCCGTTCTCGCAGAAGCGGTGATTCAGACAGAAACGATAGAAAGCGTTCTGATAGTCCAAAACCGAGACGTTCTAAGTCGGCTTCTGACAGACCAAGACGTTCTAGACGTTAATAAAATTTAAAATCACACAGACTAAATTCCAATATATAATACATGTATTGGAATTTGATTTTTAGTTTATGTTTTTTGAGATTTAGGGCATAGCCCTATTTTGTTAATATTAAGTCAAATCGCAATAGCGATATGTTAAAATCCGTTTTGTTTAGTACCTTTACAACGTAATTGACACAAATGCGGTATTTACTAATTATATTATTTTGTTTTACTACAGTTTACAGCTATAGCCAAGACAGCACAGCCACAAAAACTCCCGAGACGGTTAAAGGAACTATTGTAAGTTCTACATCAGAAGAGCCTTTAAGTGATGTTAATATTGTGAATATTAACCAAGTTGTAGGTGTGGCTACGGATGAAAACGGTGAATTTGAGATTAAGGCTAAAGCCAATGATACCTTGCACTTATCGTATCTAGGCTATAAATCCATCAAAGTTCGTGTAACCAACGACTGGTTAAAATTTGGAAATACTGAAATAGTTATGACCGAATTGGCATTGGCACTTGAAGAAGTGACGGTAAAATCCCTTGAACTTACGGGTTATTTAGAAGTGGATATGAAACAGGTTCCTATTCGCAACAATAATCAATATAGAATTTCTGGTTTATACGGTAAAGCTTATGAAGGTGGGAAACCGAATATTGCCACTAAAGTTTTGGGCGCAATCTTTAATCCTGCAGACTTCCTCTATAATATGTTTGGAAAAAAACCAAACGAGATGCACAAGCTTAAAAAGATTAAGGAAGATGACGAGATTAGAAATCAGCTCGCTAAGCGTTTTGACAGGGAAATGTTGATGGTATTGCTTCAAGTCACCAAGTACGATTTAGATGAAATCGTTAACCAATGTAACTACTCAAAAGACTTTATAAATACGGCTAACGATCTTCAAATTTTAGATGCCATAAGTGAATGCTACGAAGAATACAAAGTGATTCAGCGTAGTAAAGACCGTAAAAAGAAAAAAGATAAGGCTTAATTCCTATTTGCTGGAATGAAGGGCAGCTCTATTGCCTTCGGTATCTATAAAAGCTCCCATAAAACCGTGTTCGTCTGAGATTTTAGTTTTTGGCTGATAGATTTTTCCTCCTGCATCTTCTATCCTATCCAATTCATTCTGTACATCCTCACACATAAAATAGACTAATGTTCCTTCTTGACTTGGAATATAAGACTCTTGCTTAATTAATGTGCCTGTGGCACCATGACCATCATTGTGATTGGGGAACCAACCCATTAACATACCGCCAAAATCCACTTCCTGAATTTCTACCTTAAATACGGTTTCGTAAAACTTTTTTGCACGACTCATGTCGTTAACCGGAATTTCGAACCATCCTATCATTTTGCTATTGTTTATTTTTTATTCTTATTGTTTATTACTTCTCTGTCAGGTTGAGCGCAGTCGAAACCCATATGAAAATAGAGTTCAATTAACCTCATTACTCCAACTAGTCTGACATGATTTTTATTTTTTAGACTCCAATATTTGTTTTAAATCATTTAGACCTTCTTCAAAATCCTTTCCAACGGTTTTATCCATATCAAAAAACAAGAAGAAAATATTTGAAGGCGGTTTATTAACTCCTGAAAATCCCCAAGTGACCTTTGTGGTATTTGCATCTACGGATTTAACACCAAGATATGCATCGGATTGCGATTTCCAAGGCTTAAAAAAGCGTAGCTGGCTTTCTATAAGTTCATTTTCAACAATTCGTTTTATTTCCTGTTCTCCCGTGCCTACTTCTTTATTTCCTTCCCATTTAGAAATAAAACCGACCTCACCATCAGTCCCTATAAATTCCTGCGTCATATTTGGGTCCTTCTTCTTCCAAGGAGACCATTCGTTTTGATTTTTAGTGAATTTTACATAATTGAATACTTCCGATATTGGTCTGTTAATGGTTACACTGCGGCTTACGCTGTAGGTTTTTGGAGCGACTAATGCCAATATTATTATAAGCGCAATAATGGCAAGGACGACGTAAAGAACAATCATCATAATCTTTTGGTTTTAGTTAGTTCTTAAAGTTACGAAAATTAGCGTTGTGAATGGTATCGTTCTACGATGGAGTCGTAATTTTTAATGGTCTTTTTAATCCAGTCGAATCGTTTTTCAATCCATTCCTTTTCAGTCAATTTCCAATCGATTTCAGATTTACGCAATTTTGAAGTCACATGCTGTAGAATAATTGCAGCAGATACAGAAATATTAAGACTCTCTGTAAAACCAACCATGGGAATCTTTAGGAAGCAGTCTGCCTCGTCCAAAACGTGTTGCGAAAGCCCTTCGGTTTCCCTTCCGAAGAAAAAACAAGATTTTTGGGAAATATCAAAATCAATAAGATCACAATCTTCAGCATGTGGACTTGTCGCTACAATTTGATAACCTTTGGATTTTAAATCTTCTATACAGGATTTTGTGGAGTGATATCGGTTTAGATCCACCCATTTTTGGGCTCCCATAGCAATCTCCCTATCAATACGTTTTGAGTTGACCTCCTCTATAACATTAACCTCCTGTATGCCAAACACGTCACAAGAACGAATTACAGCACTTGTATTATGCAATTGATAGACATCTTCTGTTGCTACAGTAAAATGTTTGGTGCGCTGTGCTAAAACCTTTTGAAACCGTTGTTTTCTGTGCTCAGTGAGATAGGACTCTAAGTGATTGAGAAGTTTTAAATCTGACATAGGATAAAAATAAAAAAACCTAGCCGTAAAGCTAGGTTTAATATAAAATATTGAAATGTATTATTCATTAATACCAATATCTCCTTGAGCAACTAAGGTGGCTAAATTAGCTGCGCTAAAATGTACATTGATATAGCCATCAACTGTTAAAACATCATCGTAGCCAAATGCAGTGTCATCATCTAAGGCAGATACATTGGTTTTACTAACACCAGTTGTACCATCTACAGAATTAAAAGTAAATAAAATTGCTCCAGGTGCAGTTGCAACACTACCAGCATGTATATGTGCTGGGTGCATTTCACCATCCACACTATTAATTATATCGAGAGTTGCTAAAGCTTCACCATTAACACGCTCTTCAAAGGTTGCAGTACCAGAAGCTGTAGGTACATCCACTGAATTTAGTACGTAGACCTTAGATTCTCCTGTCAATTCATTCTGTCCAATATCACCTTGGGCAACTAGCGTTCCTAAGTCACTTGAACTTAAATGAACGTTAATGTAACCATCGTAGTCTAAAATATCCACGTAAGCAATAGCATCTACATTGGTTTTGCTCACACCTGTGGTTCCATCAATAGAATTAAACGTAAATACTATATCACCACCTTCAGCAGCTGTATTAGCATGTATATGCGCTGGATGCATAGCTCCATCTGTAGTATTTTCTAAATCGATGATAGCTAAAGCTTCACCATTAACACGTTCTTGAAACGTAGCCGTACCAGAAATTGTAGGATCATCTACCGAGTCTAATGCATAAACTTTAGATTCTCCTGTCAATTCATTCTCACCAATATCACCTTGCGCCACTAGTGTTCCTAAATCACTGGCACTTAAGTGTACATTAATGTAACCATCAAATGTTATTAATTGATCATAGGTAATCGGATTACCATCATCTAATTCGCTTACAATAACCGTACTAAATCCAGTAGAACCATCAACAGTACCTAAGGTTACGGCGATATCACCACCTTCTGCAGCGGTATTAAAATGAATATGAGCAGGATGCATTCCACCACTTGGTGTTCCTACAAGCTCTAACTCAACGGTCGTAGAATTATTACTATTTTCTATAAATCTGGCTGTTCCAAAAATATTAGGGTCATCTACGGACACTAACGCATAAGTTTTGGAATTGCCTGTCGGACCAATAACATTTCCATCATCATCTAGACTACAACTTGTAAAGCCTAATGCGATAAAAAATATTATTGTAAATTTTAAAAAGTTTTTCATAAGTATAATTGTTTTTGAGATTTAGTCTAAACTTATATTAAAATCAAAGATTAACTTTGCTATAAAGGAATCTATTTTAACTCATTTAATGACATTATGAGCCAACACGAAAAAAAACACATCGTTGTATTGACAGGAGCTGGTATGAGTGCCGAAAGTGGTGTTAAAACCTTTAGGGACCATGATGGCCTTTGGGAAGGACATGATGTTATGCAAGTAGCTTCACCTGAAGGGTTTAGAAAAAACCCTGAATTGGTTTTAGATTTTTATAACCAAAGAAGACGACAGCTAAAAGAAGTAGAACCCAACCAAGCACATAGAGATTTAGCTACGTTAGAAAAGGATTACAAGGTGACCATTATTACGCAAAATGTAGATGATCTGCACGAACGCGCTGGAAGTACTGATGTAGTGCATTTACATGGTGAATTACTGAAAATAAGAAGTACTGGCAACCCTAACGACATTAAAACTTGGACTGAAGATATTAATCTTGGTGATCTTTGTAATGAAGGTTATCAATTACGCCCTCATATTGTTTGGTTTGGCGAAGATGTACCTATGATCGAAACTGCCGTTAAAATCTGCTACGCTGCTGATATTCTTATTATTATAGGTACAAGTATGCAAGTGTATCCTGCTGCTAGTTTAATTAATTATGTACAACCAGACACTGTCATTTATTATATAGATCCTAGACCAGCTATAAGCAATGATGGTAATGTGAATGTTATAGCTAAATCTGCCACAGAAGGCATGAAAGATTTATTAACCATTTTAAAAACCGATACGATATGAAAACGAATCAACTTTATACAATTCTCTTTTTGTTGTCTTTGTACTGTTGCCAAAACAGTAAAAAAGCAAATATTACAATAAATGAAACGGATTGTATTGAATCTGTTTTAGCAAAGGATAGTGAACTTGGTAAAACCAGAAACCATGAGTGCGAAACAATAACGTTGCATCAGACCATTGAAAATTACACTAAAGCCATGCAAAATCTCAGTTTTGAAGGTTGTCCAGAGGCATTCAGTAACGCTTTTAAAGGTCATATTTCTGCTTGGGATAGCATGGGTGAATTCACAAAAGCATATTCCGGTTTAAGAGGAGAAATGCACGACCTATTTGATAGTATTGAAAAAACTAAGGATAGTACCCAGTTTAAGGCGTTACTAAAAGACATTTGGGGAACTTGGGCAGATGTTGAAGCAGCAAAACCTAATTCTAAATAAGAATTATTAAGCAATTAATCAATATTGAAACCAAAAATCCCATTAAATTAATCATCTGTACTCAATTTAAAAAAGTCGTTCACTGGCTTACCAAAAACTTCTGATAATTTTAAAGCCAAAACCGTAGAAGGCACATATCGATTAGCTTCAATGGAATTAATGGTTTGGCGAGACACTCCAATTTTCTTCGCCAGATCATCTTGGGTTAAATCTAAAATGGCACGTTCTACTTTAATTGTATTTTTCATTATCTGTTACGTTTTAATATTTCAAAAAACATAATTTGGATAATTAGCATAAAAGACAAGACCTGAAAGTAGCTAAAACCATTGTTCATAGACGCCTCATAAATAAAATTGTGTACGACATAGTCTGCAACAGGTTGAATTAAACTGTACAAAACAGCCATAATAAATGCTAAGGTGTAAGCCTTAAATCGCAATGTTGTAACCATTTCATCTTCTATTTTCTCTTTAGATAAGGTTACGATTAAAAGTCCCACCAGCAACCCTTTTCGCAAAACATCCTTGAGCCATAAGGGCTCATTATCTATAAATTTTAAAGCTATCATAATTCCAAAAATCAGAAGACAAATAATTGTACCTCTTAATTTCCAAACATTTGGTAACTGAAATTCCGACCATTTTTCGATTTTGGTACGCTCACAATCCATTAGTTTTTTTGCATTCATAATTGACAAAAATATTTTCTATTAAGTAAAATTATTTTTACTATATGACAAATATACTTTACATTTTTAGATTTTGCAAATGGTTTTATTGAAACTTGGCTTTGTAAAAATTTTCAGCTAACTTCGTTAACGCTTGATAAAAAACATTGAAACGATTTTTTATCAGAGACATTAACGAAACTCAAAATCACTTATTCTTAGCCTCAATCCACTTGCTCAAATACTTAGTACTTTGCAAGGTTTGATGTTGCAACAAATTCCCAATAAAGTTATTTTGGCGATGTGATTTTAAATTCGCTTTTAGATCGGTTATTCTCTGAGAAAACTTGCTTTCAAAACTCGTTTTATTAAAGCGCTCATTATTTACTGTAAATCCATTCTCTTGCTTGTTATGCCAGATTTTAGAGTCGTTGTATAACGTAATAGCTTTTTCAGCAAATGCTTTAGCATCATTTTCTATAAATCCATTTGCTTCCAATTCGCCAAACATACCTTCTGCTGCAATACTAGACATAACACATGGTGTACCATTTTGCATAGCATCAACGAGTTTACCTTTGAGTCCTGCTCCAAAACGCAATGGTGCCAAGCATATTTTAGCCTTTTGCATCACTTCATTGACATCTTGGGCATAGCCTTTAATTAAAAAACCTTGTTTTTCATTATGTAGTTGTAATACTCTTTGGGATTCGTAAGCTCCATAAATATGCAATTCTGCTTTTGGTAGTTCTCGTCTTATCAATGGCCAGATAGTTTGCTTTAAATGTAAAACCGCATCATAATTTGGTGTATGTAAAAAATTACCGATGGTGATGTAGTGTTGTCGATCTTCAAAAGTTGGTAGTTCTTTTATTTCATCTTCGGAAATTGGTTGTAATAAAAACGGTAAATAATAGAGCAAATCTCTCTCTATTTTAAACTGTTTCGTCAGAATTTCAATTTCAGCTTCAGAAATCATTAAACTTAAGTCACATCGGTAGATACTGGCAATTTCACGTTTGGTGGTATCATTTTGCAAGTATTCTACGGTTACTTCCACTCCATCCTTTAAAGCCAATTCCCTAGCTTTTCTTAAGCCGTGAAAATCTTCCGTATCTAAAATCCTTAAGGCATTAGGGCTATGTTCTGCCGCACGCCAACCGTATTGTTCTTCGGTCATAAAGCGGTCGAACATTACGACATCTGGTTTCAGCTTTATAATAAAATCATCAAAAGAAGAATGGTTGAGTTTAATTTTTTTCGTCTTGATTCCAATTTCAGATAAATCAAAGGTATTATCAGACGGTTTTGACGCAGAAGCAAATGTAATGTCAAAACCTTGCTTTTGAAACTGCTCTATAAGCTGCAACATCCGACTTCCTGCTGCAGAGCTGTTGGGCTCTGGCCAGACAAAACCAATAATTAAAAGGTTGCTATTTGACATAACAACCTTTTAAATTAAGATGTATAGGGTATAAATATTTAGATGTAGAATACATTATGTGTTTTCTAGTCCTTTAAATAAACAAAACGCTCTAAACGCTTAAGTTCTTTATCATCTACGTATTTCCCGATTTCTTTTCTAAACTGATCCAGGTTTTTGTAAGGTCTGTATTCCTCAAATTCGTGCGCCATACGATTGCCAACACCTGGCAGTGCCTTAATATCTTCTTCTGAAGCCGTATTTAGTTCTACAGGAACGAACACATAGTTTAAATAGCGTTCTACTTCCTCATCATCTACGTACTTACCAATTTCTCTCTTAAACTGCTTTATGCTAACGTATGGCCTGTACTCTTCAAACTCATGCGCCATTTTATCTCCAACACCAGGAATCATCTTAAAATCAGCCTCAGCAGTTGTATTTAGATTAAAGGGAACGAACATTTTTTTATAAAGTTCTTCTTTATTTTCACCTTCAAGCATGGCATCCAAATCTTTCATATCAATAAAAGGTCTTTTTTCTAAAATTTGAGAAACGATTTCTGAAGATAGTCCTAATGCATTCAAATCGGCTTCGGTAGCAAGATTTGCATTTAAAACTGTACTAGTTTCAGCTTCTGTCTCTTTTGTCATTTCTTTTTCCGTCGATTCAGCTGAGTTGTTCATTTCTTGTTTTTCTTCATTCGAATTTTTACAAGATGTTAGGCTTAGGCCTATTAAAACGCATACTACGAGTAACTTTGTTATATTTTTCATTGTTTTTGATTTATAAGTATTAAATATGAATATCCAATTAATGCTAAAACTACCATACTAAATGGTGCCAGTGCTGGTAATGCACCAGACAAACTCTCTATAAACAGATCCCAATTATTTGCTGTCGGCTTCATATCACGCTCAAACTCAAAATTGGCATCCAGGTGTAAAAAAAAGCCATAAATACCACTAAGTGCAGTAATTAAAAGAAGCCATTTAAAAAAGTTCTTAATCCATCTAGTTCTATAAAAAATTAGAAGAATAACAGTTAAACTAATTAAGCCAGTGCAAAGTATTGGAATAAGTTGTGAAAGACTTTCGTAATGATTCAAAAGATACAATTCTAATACGGTACCTATAACCATTAAAATAAAAGCAGATAAAATAACTTTCTTTAAGCTCAATTGATGTTTAGTATCTATTTTTATTAGTATGATGTTACAAAATTACACACGAATGACTGGAAATAAAAATTATTTAGATAAATTCTAAATAAAATTAATTCATTTTTATCCGAAACTATTTTTTAGCGGTAAAATTGATAAATTTATACTTCGGAGCTAATCGCAATAAATCTAAAAAAGCTTTTTCTATTTTGACGAAAGACCAACTATATAATGAACTTAACTACGTGAATCATTCGCGCGAAAAGCGCTTGCACTATGCAAATCTAGTTATTGCCAATCCAGAACTAGTAAAACCACTCTTAGAAATTCTTTTTGAAGTTGATGATAAAATTTCGTGCAGAGCCGCTTGGGTTTTTGAATTTATGTGCGGCGAAAAACTAGAAGCCATTATTCCACATCTCAATTTATTTACGGAAAATATTGCGAAAGTACATTTAGATCCTGCCGTTAGACCAGTAGCCAAAGTTTGTGAATATCTTATCAAAGATTACTACTCAAAGTATGACAATAAAATTAAATCTGCACTAACTGAACAACACAAAGAGAAAATTGTTGAAGCCTGTTTTGATTGGATGATCAATGACGAAAAAATTGCACCCAAAGCCTATTCCATGAACTCTTTGTATCTACTCGGTAATGAATATGATTGGATTCATCCAGAATTAGCAATGATCTTAGAGCGTGACTTTCAGATGCAAAGTTCTGGATTTAAAGCAAGAGCAAGACATATCCTAAAAAAAATAAAACCCAAAAGCTAAATACCAAATTAAAAAAACTTATTACTCCACGCTTCGTGCTTCTAGCTAACTTTGCTATCTTTGACGCTTCAAAAAACCAACTCAAATGGCACTTACGGCACTTAGCGCAATTTCACCAATAGATGGCAGATATAGATCTAAAGTAGAAGCTTTAGGCAACTATTTTTCTGAAGAAGCATTGATTAAATATCGGGTTTTAGTAGAGATTGAATATTTTATCGCTTTGTGTGAATTGCCGCTTCCTCAATTAGAATCTGTTTCGCATTCTGTTTTTGATGACCTAAGGGCTATTTATAGGAATTTTACACCTGTTGATGCTTCTGCGATTAAAGAGATTGAAAAGGTTACCAATCATGATGTAAAGGCGGTTGAATACTTTATAAAAGAGAAATTTGACGCCTTGGATTTAGCGGATTATAAAGAATTTATCCACTTTGGATTAACATCACAAGACATTAATAACACAGCTATTCCTCTAAGTATTAAGGAAGCTATGAATGATGTCTATGTTCCGGAATACCATACATTATTAGAGAAAATTGAAGGATTAGCCAAAGAATGGTCAGATATACCAATGTTGGCAAGAACACATGGGCAACCAGCGTCACCAACACGATTGGGTAAGGAAATAGAGGTTTTTGCAGTAAGACTAAAGGAACAATTTAATTTATTGAATGATGTACCAAGTGCTGCCAAATTTGGTGGTGCCACCGGAAACTTTAATGCGCATAAAGTAGCTTATCCAAATATCGACTGGAAAGCGTTCGGAACAAAATTCGTTCAGGAGAAATTAGGTTTACAGCATTCGTTCCCTACGACTCAAATTGAACATTACGATCATGCAGCAGCTTTGTTTGATGCCTTAAAGCGCATCAACACCATCATCATAGATTTAGATAGAGATATTTGGACCTACGTGTCTATGGATTACTTTAAACAAAAAATCAAAAAAGGTGAAGTGGGCAGTTCTGCTATGCCTCATAAAGTAAACCCAATAGATTTTGAAAACAGCGAAGGGAACCTAGGTATTGCCAATGCCATTTTTGAGCATTTATCAGCAAAATTACCGATATCGAGATTACAGCGCGACCTTACTGATAGTACAGTGTTAAGAAATGTTGGAGTCCCTTTTGGCCATACCCTTATTGGTTTCAAATCTACTTTAAAAGGTTTGGGCAAGTTATTATTGAATGAGGCTAAATTTGCACAAGACCTGGAAAACAACTGGGCAGTAGTTGCTGAGGCCATTCAAACAATTTTAAGACGTGAAGGGTATCCAAATCCTTACGAAGCGTTAAAAGGGTTGACGAGAACCAATGAAGCCATCACACAAAAATCCATTTCAAATTTTATTGATACATTAGAGGTTTCGGATGCCATTAAATCTGAACTCAAGAGAATTACACCAAGTAATTATACGGGTATATGAAGTTATTTCCAATAAATAGAAATTCCATAGCACTTAGCGTCGTTGCTTTTGTTAGTATTGGTTTTTTTGTAGCCGGCTTATGTGATGTTCTAGATTATTTTATAATGAAAGCCTTATTATTTACAGGTTTTGCGGTTTTGCTAGTTATTGCACTCATCCATGCCCTTAAGAATAATGATAAAAAAAATCGTCCTGAAGAAATTCCCCAAGACGATTCGCATTAACATTTTAAATAAATATTGTCAGTTTATTTAAAAAAGTCTTTTATTCCATTTAAGTTACTGTCATCAAAGTTCATGTCTTTCAATACGGATTGCAAGGACATTAACTTACCAGCATTCATATCATCACCTAAAACTCTTGCTACGACAAAACCTTTATCGTTTGCATTTCCAAAGACAATAAGCTCATCTATATTCTCTACATCACCTATAAACTTCACCATAAACTTACCATCCTTAGTGTTACCACCTCGCATCAGTTCCTGATATTTTGAGTCCTTCAAAATAGCTTTAACTTTTTCTAGCTCCACTTTATACTCCTCCTTATTATCTTCTCCAAGGGTAAAAGCTAAAATATTAAGTTTGTCAACAGACTCATAAGCTTCTTTTTGCTCATCTGTAAGTTCTACTTTTTCAACATCGATAAAACTTGCAGGTATGTCACCAGATATAAAACCTGGTTTTAGCTCATTATCCACAAAATAGGTCTGCAATGTTGGCCCTTGGTTGCAGCTTGTAAAAGCCACAGCCAAAAGCAACACTACCATTGATTTTTTGATTGATTGTATCATGATCTTATTAGTCATTCTTTTCGCCAGCTTTCTTTAACTGCTCTCCACCTGGAAAATCCATTTGATTTGTGATTTTTGAAATCTGTCTCAAATCTATATCACCAGTTAAGGTCATAATTACAGTTTCAAACTCACGCTTTTCGCCATTGATTTCTATATTCTCACCTTTAGTCATTTCCTTAAGACCAGAAATAAACATCAATAATTCCTTTACATGGTTTTCATCCTTACCTTCTTTTACGTAAAACTTAACGGTTTGTTCACCATCCTTAATACGCATTAACTCTTCTAAGTCAGATGATTTTAAATACTTATCTACGGTAGCCTTCATATCTGCCGAGATACTTTCGTCTCCTGTAGTAAACACTTTAAAACCCGTAATGCTGGCTGCCATCTCTGCATATTCCTTCATTTCTGGGTCATCCATATCTATACCCATAGTCGCTAACATTTTGAACATTTTCTGATTTAAGATAACCGAAGTTACACCTTCTAAATCTTCAAATCTGTCAAAAACACTCTGACTGAATGAAGTCATTGATGTAAGCATTACTGCGATGATTAAAATTGCTTTTTTACTCATGATACTTCCATTTTTTAAGTATTCGTGAAAATTCTTTAAATTTTCATGATTTCCTGTTTTTAATTTTTAATAATTAATTCTTTAATAATTTGTTTGTTGTTTCACTAAATTCTGCAATGTGGCTCGCTTTATTTAAGCCTACATTAAAGTTTTCAGAAGCTAAGTCTAGTGCATTGATACTTGATGTTCCGTCATTAAACTTATCTGAGAGCATCGCCAAAGCTGCTTTAGTTTCTAAATACAATTGTTGTTCCTCAGCTGTATATTTTTCCCAAGGATCTGTTTCTCCACCCCAAATAGGAATGAAAATTCCAAGCATAAGAACGGCAACTGCTGCGACAGAAATCCATTGATACAATTTTGTTCTCTTAGGTTTTAATGGAACGTCTTTTGTGTACTGCTCTTGTTGCGATTGCGAAAAGTATAGGAACATTGGTTTGTAATGTTCTAAATGTGGAGCCACATCATCACTCTCAAAATAAGCTCTCAGTTGTGCTTCTTCGGCTAACGATGTCTCAGCATTGTTATACTTTTCTAATAGTTTTTCTATATTATTTAATACCATATTGATGTGTATTAGTCAATTTTTCTCTTATTGTTTTACGTGCCCTAGATAAATTTACCCGTACCGCTGTTTCGTTCATTTCTAGCATTTCGGCTATCTCTGCATAGTCGTACTGTTCTATATCTCTTAACTGCACTATTATTTTTTGTTGTTCTGGAAGGTCTTCCATAATCTTAGAAACCCAATCCACGCTATCTCTAGCTTCTACTTGTTTTTGTAATGACGAGTCGTTATTAGTATAATTACTGTGAACGATCTTTAAATTTTGTGCCTGTTTAGATTTTAATCTATCCAAGCAAAAATTCTTTGTCATTGTCATTGAGAAGGCTTCTACATTTTTGTATTCACTTATCTTCTCTTTATTTCTCCATAATTTCAAAAGTATTTCTTGCGTAGCGTCCTCGGCTTCTTCACGAGAAACCAGTAAACGTTTTGCCAAACGGAATACCTTATCCTTAAATGGCATCACTAAGCTTACAAAATCTGCCTGCTTCATTACTTTTTTGATTGGTGGTTGAATACAATTTTACTTGCCTTCATAACTACGACGATACACATTACAATTTGTTACACGTTGAAGATATATAATCTTTTTCTTTTACCTACGAACTCGCATTTTGCACCATAAACTCACCATTTTTTGTTTCCATAATTCGTCCTATGCAACCAAAAAAATGCTTTCGTTACGGCACAAAAGCCTTCATTCTCGGTCACAAACAAAAAGAATAAATATCTTCAGTTTTTTTATTTATAATAATGTAAGTAAATTTAGAGTTTTACAGACAGATGTAAAAAACGCTATAAAAAAGAAAATGATGAAAAAGTTTAGTCTTATTGCACTACTGTGCGCCTTTACCTTTGTTTTAACAGGCTGTTTTGAAGATTTAGATGATAATGCCATTGCAAATTCAGACATCAATGATTTTGTCTGGAAAGGAATGAATGCTTATTATCTGTATAATTCACCCGATCAGGTACCCGACTTATCCAACGATAGGTTTGGCATTAACGGTATTGATGATAGATACGAGAAAACCGAAGAGTACTCAGAATATCTTAATGGTTTTGCCACTCCAGAAGATTTGTTTGAGACTTTAATATTTGAATCTCTAGATCCTTTCTCTGTTATTGTACCAAATTATTTAGATATTATAAATGCCCAACAAGGCACAACGCTTAGTAATGGTATAGAATTTAGATTGTATTTGGTCCCTGGAAGTCAGACTGAAGTGTTTGGTGCGATAACATTAGTTTTAAACAATAGTGTTGCTGATAATTTAGGCCTGGTAAGAGGTCAGGTTTTTAGAGCTGTGGATGGAACAGATCTTACGACATCAAACATTAATACACTATTAGGGCAGGACTCTTATACATTGAATTTTGCTGACTATGATAATAACGGAACTCCGCAAGCAGATGACGACACTATTACTTTAAATGGTGAAAGTACAGACTTAACAAAAGCTGCCTATACAGAAAACCCTGTTCATATTGCTCAAGTCTTAAACCTTACAAATGTTAATGTTGGTTACTTGATGTACAATGGGTTTAGTAGCAATTTTGATAATGAATTAAATGATGCTTTTGGTCAGTTTCAGGCTGCTGGAGTGCAAGAATTGGTTATTGATTTAAGGTACAATGGAGGCGGAAACATACAAACAGCCGTTCATTTGGCAAGTATGGTAACTGGTCAGTTTAATGGACAGGTATTCTCAAAACTATTCTATAATAACAATCAGGAAAGTCAGAATAGAAATTACGAATTTACAAACGCATTGTCAGACAACACGTCGATTAATAGTTTAAATCTGAATAAAGTATATGTATTGACATCATCAAGTTCTGCCTCAGCAAGCGAACTCATCATCAACAGTTTAAGACCTTATATAGAAGTTGTGCATATTGGTGATATGACAGCAGGAAAAACACAAGCTAATCGTCTTGTATTTGACTCGCAAGAGTTTGATGGCAACAATGTTAATGGAAATCATAATTACGCTCTAATTCCGCTTATTGCTAATTCAACAAATGTTAATGATGGTTTAGTACCTACAAACGGGTTAACTCCAGATGTTAACATAGTTGAAACACCAAGCACTTTTGGAACTTTAGGTATGATTTCTGAACCATTATTGGCTGCAGCTATAGCTGACATTACAAATGGAGATCGATCTTTTAATAGAAATATAGATTTTCCTATTCTTGAAGAAATTAGTGCCAAAGAACTAAAGTCTCCAATTGAAAATCTAATGTTTGAAGACTAAAACATGAGGTTAAACCCTAAATTAAATCCCCTTCCCTTAGTTGTAAAACCAAAAAGTTCTTGATAGTCTTCATTAAAAATGTTTGTAAGGTTTGCAAACACTGTCATTTTATTGTTGATGATTTTATGGCTGATGTAAAAATCCAGCAACCCATAAGAATCGAGCGTCACTGAGTCATTTTCAAAAGTTTCATTGTTAAATACCAAATCTTCCCTCTCATCATTATATTGATAAGACAAGCTCATTTGCGTTAGCTCTGAAAGCGCATAGTCCAATCTCGTATTAACTTTAATTTCTGGAATCCTAAGACTTAAGTCTTTATCTAAAGTTGTGTAAGTTCCATTTAGATTAAGGTTCACGTCCTTTGTCGCTTTTATTTGTGCAACCAGCTCTAAACCATTTGCTGTAAAAGATTCATCAATATTTTGATATTGAAACACAAAACCACCTATATCTACAAAATCAATAAAATTATCTTCATTTCTTGTGAAGTAAACCAAACTTAATGTGGCTCTATCCTTAATGTTAATCTCTGCTCCCACTTCTATGGTTTGGTTCTCTTCAGGTTCTAAATCAGGATTTCCAAAGCTAGGCTCAAACAATTGATATAAAGATGGTGTAATAAAAGCGGTACTATAACTCGCTAATCCTTTTATGTAACCAAAATCCAAATCAATTTTATAAGACGGATTTACACTATAAACAAAGTGATTCCCATATTCACTGTGATTATTTAATCGTGCTCCAGCATTAACATTCAACCCAAAATCTGAAACATAAACCACGTTTACATAAGGGTCTGCAATTGTAAATTGTGCAGTTTCTGGGTCTATTGTTTGACTAAAATCCGTTTCACCAAAAGGAACAGTAAAACTTTCCATTTGGTTATCTTGATAGTTAATTCCTAAAACAGTGTAGAACGTATCACTAAAATTATAGCGATTAAAAGCATCTACAACTATACTCTGTGCATTAAATTGTGAAGGGAAACCAGATTCAATCTCGCGCTCAACATCATTATAAGCAGCATTCACCGTGATGCTTCCTCGTTTATAATTAAATTCTGGTGACGCGCCTACTCTATATTGCTTGGAGATTGAAATATTGTCTGCATCCATCATACCAAAACTATCATCAAAATCAGCCTTATAGTTATCAAAACTTGCATAAGTGCTCAATTTAAATGCATTACTGAACTTATATCCCAACTTTACATTTCCGTTGTGACTGTTAAAAGCATCAGACTCAGAACCGTCTTCTATTGCTGACAATCCGTCTGTAAATTGATGTCCGAAACTGGCCAAATAATTAAATTTATCGATTTGCCCATTTACAGAAACGCTATTTCTAAAATCCTCAATAGCATAATTATTTTCATCTGAAGATTGGTTGGTCCCTAAAGTGCTTCTCAAACTCAAGTTAATAGCCTTTTTCGAAGCTTCTTTGAGTTTAATATTAATAACGGCAGTTGCAGCACCTGTTCCGTATAGTGTGCTCGAAGCCCCTTTTAAAATCTCAATAGATTCTACTTGGTCCGCATTTAACAAACGTAAATCGTAATCATTGGCAATTTGTGATGGATCTGTAACTTGAACACCATCAATAAGTATTAAAACTTGGCGATTACGTCCACCACGAATAAAATAACTTAAGTTCTGGCAAGCATTGCTACGAACACCGTTAATTTCTACACCAACCGTTCTGCCAATGATTTCGGCAATGGACTGTCCTTGTAGTTTTTCTAAATCTTCTGAGGTAACCTTAGTAATGACCTTACCCGAATTTTCTCGTTTTAGTTGAAACTTTGAGTCTGTAACTACCACTTCCTCTAACTGCTCAACTTTTACTGAATCTTGCTCTTTTTGTGCAAATCCAACAGATAGCATACCTAAACTAAGTATGCTACAAAACACTTTTGTTTTGTTCATTTTAAAATTTAATTGCTCGAGAACACACTGAAATTAGTATGTAAACTTTTATCCCGAAAGTTTGACTTCTATGTTGAAATTGGCAGGTCTCCTGACTTGCGTCTTGCTATTCGTCTTCCCATACCTAGGTTTCGGTACAGTGACATTGAAGGTTATAACAAGCTTTATAGCTTACAGTTGCGGGAACAGTTTTGGAATTGAAAATTTTATTCGCACCAAATTCCCTTTTAATCCAATCGGTTAAGGATTGGAACCTAATTTCGGCGCAAAACTAAACATTTTGTTTAATGATTGACACAAAACTTTAAATAATATTACTTTTGAAAGAAATTGATGATTTTGAAAAAAACACTCTATATTTTTTTACCGATTTTAATTCTATTTAGCAGTTGCAAAGAGGATAAAGGCATCAAAAGGGATCTTCCTCCCTTAGATATAAGTTCAATAAATTTAAAATACGCCAAAGGTTTTTCAGTAACCGACAACGGTGATTATAAAATTTTAACCATTGAAACACCTTGGCCTGAAGCTGAGAAAAACTATAAATATCTTATCGCTTCCAAGGAACAGCTATCAAAAATGACTTTTCCTAGAGATGCTTATGACGGTGTCATTACAAATGATATTACAAAGCTCGTCGTTACATCCACGACTCACATTCCAGCCTTAGAATTGTTGGGCGTAGAACAAACTTTAGTAGGTTTTCCTGAAACGGACTACATTTCTTCAGAAAAAACCAGAAAGCGAATCAATGAAGGTAAAGTAAGGGAACTCGGTAAAAACGAAGGCATCAATACCGAAGTGCTTTTGGAGCTTAGTCCAGATGTGGTGATTGGTTTTGGTGTGGATGGAGTCAACAAGACTTTTGAAACTATAAAAAAAGCTGGAATACCAGTAATTTACAATGGTGACTGGGTAGAACCCTCGGCTTTGGCAAAAGCGGAATGGATAAAATTCTTCGGTGTGCTTTTTAATCAAGAACAAAAGGCGGATTCCATTTTTAAAAACATCGAAAAAGATTATTTAGAAGCAAAATCTATTGCGAAGCAAGCCAAAACGCAACCAACAGTTTTAAGTGGAGCCATGCATAAAGATGTTTGGTATTTACCCAATGGTTCTAGTCCCGAAGCACAATTTTTAAATGATGCTAACGTCAACTACCTTTGGAGTGACACCTCTGGAAATGGAAGCTTAGCATTAAGCTTTGAAGCTGTGCTAGACAAAGCAAAAGATGCTGCTATATGGTTAAATCCATCCTATTACAGTAGTTTAGAGCAGTTGAAAAAAGCGAGTTCTTTATATACAAATTTTGAAGCTTTTAAAACAAAAAACGTTTTCTCATTTACCAATGCAAAGGGAGAAACCGGTGGAGTATTATATTACGAGTTAGGTACAGCAAGACCTGATTTGGTCTTAAAGGATTTAATAAAAATTTGCCATCCGGAATTGTTAGATGGTTATACTCCATATTTCTTTAAGAAACTTAAATAAAACAAGAGACCTCACAGGTTTTAAAACCTGTGAGGTCTTATAAATAATGAAAATCAACTACAAATACCAATTCATAGCGCTCTCAGTAATTTTATTGCTATGTTTTTTTGTGAATATAAGTTTAGGCTCTATTAGTATTCCGATGGATAGTATTTTTGGTAGTCTCTTCGGAACTATAGAGAATAGCACTTGGGAGGTAATTGTTACCGATTTTAGATTACCAAAAGCCATAACAGCCATTTTGGTTGGCTCTGGTTTAGGAATTTCAGGACTGTTAATGCAAACCTTATTTAGAAATCCCTTAGCAGGTCCATTTGTCTTGGGTATCAGCTCTGGCGCAAGTCTTGGTGTTGCTTTGGTGATTTTAGGTTCTGGATTATTTGGAAGTCTATTTGCCACAGCACTTATTTCTAAATGGAGTATTGTCGTTGCTGCAAGTTTGGGAAGTTTTTTGGTACTATTGGCTGTTTTAGCGGTTTCGAACAAAGTCCGAGATACTATGGCTATTCTCATCATCGGTTTAATGTTTGGCAGTATTACGGCTGCTGTGGTTAGTGTACTCTCCTACTTTAGTTCAGCCGAACAATTACAACAATACATTTTTTGGGGTTTCGGTAGCTTAAGCAATTTATCTTGGGATGAGTTACTGATTTTCTTAGGGATTTACCTGATTGGTCTTATTTTGAGTATTGCCTCCATCAAAGGTCTAAATAGTTTATTACTTGGAGATAATTATGCCAAGAGTTTAGGTCTTAATTTAAAACAAAGCAGACTAATTATTATTTTAGCAACTAGCCTTATAGCAGGAACAATTACAGCCTTTGCTGGTCCAATTGCTTTTATCGGTTTGGCGATTCCGCATTTAACACGTCAAATATTTAAAACCTCAAATCACAAAGTGCTATTGCCAGCTGTATTTTTATATGGAGCAATAGTTATGTTAATTTGTGATAGTATTGCTCAAATTCCTGGAAGCGATTACACTTTACCAATTAATGCCATAACAGCTTTGGTTGGTGCGCCTGTTGTAATTTGGTTATTGGTAAGACAACGAAAAATGATGTTTTAGATGAAGAAGGAAGCATCACATATCATCCTAAAAGCAGAGCAACTTTCCATAGGTTACAAAACCAAGAAAGCTGAAACCGTTGTGGCGTCAAATATTAATTTTGAATTACAGCAAGGGCAACTCATTGGTTTAGTGGGTGCTAATGGAATTGGAAAATCAACACTTTTAAGAACCTTGATTAAAGTGCAACCTGCGTTATCAGGGACTATTCTTTTAGATGACAAAGATTTAAAATCTACTTCTACTATAGAGTTGGCAAAGCAGCTTAGCATTGTGCTCACTGAACAATTAACCTCAAAAAATCTTTCAGTATATGAGTTGGTAGCTCTAGGAAGGCATCCTTATACCAATTGGATAGGCAACTTAACAGATAAAGATAATTCTATTATCAATTCGTCTTTAAAGCAGGTCAATATTTTTGATTTAAAAGACAAAAGATGCTACGAACTCAGTGATGGTCAGTTACAAAAGGTGATGATTGCGCGTGCTTTGGCTCAAGATACAGATGTGATTGTTTTGGATGAGCCTACCACGCATCTCGACATGTATCACAAAGCCTATATTTTAAAGCTCTTACAAAAACTCACCAAAGACACCGGGAAAACAATTTTATTTTCTTCGCATGAGATTGATTTAGCCATTCAGCTATGTGACACTATGATTGTAATGCGAAAGGATGATGTCGTTTGTGACCAGCCATGTCGATTGATTTCAAAAGGGGTATTTGAATCTCTTTTTCCTGAAGATTTAATTTTATTTGATGATAAATCCGGAAGTTTTCGGGTTAAGAAATAGCTTATTCATCTTCGGGCTTCATGCTTCAAACTTCGAGCTAAAAATGTATCTTTGATAAATTCTCTTTTTCAATATGAACGACACACTTATTCTATTTATAGCTATCATTTTTTCAGCAGGAATTGGCGCATTTATTGGGCTTAAGTTTGCACAACTCAAAAGCAAAGGAGACAAAAGTGCCCTTGAAGAACGCCAACTACAACTTAACAATACCATTGGAGAACTCAAACAGACTGTAGAGAAAATTGAAACAGATCGCGAAGCTATTAGAAATGAAAAAGACTTCTTAAATACAGAACTTTCGAGACGAAATACTGAATATGAGAACCTTCAGCAACAAAATTTAAAGCGTGACGAAGAGCTAGTCAAACAACAAGAACAACTCAGAAAGGATTTTGAATTGATGGCTTCAAAAATTTTGGATGAAAAATCCGAAAAATTCACACTTCAGAACAAAGAGAACATTAAAAACATCCTCAACCCGCTCGAAGAAAAGATAAAAACGTTTGAAAAGAAAGTTGAAGACACCCAAAAGGAAAGCATTAGTATGCATTCGGCTTTAAAGGAACAACTACTTGGTTTAAAGGACCTTAACCAGCAAATGGCACTTGAAGCTACCAATTTAACCAAAGCCTTAAAAGGTGATAGCAAAACGCAAGGAAATTGGGGCGAATTGGTGTTAGAGCGTGTTTTAGAGAAATCTGGATTGGAAAAAGACAGAGAGTATTTTGTTCAACAGAACTTTACTCGCGACGACGGAAGTCGGGTAATGCCAGATGTGGTATTGCATCTTCCAGATTCAAAGAAAATGATTATTGACTCCAAAGTGTCGTTAACAGCTTATGAGCGGTTGGTAAATGCCGAGGACGATGAGAGAGCTATATATCTAAAAGCGCATGTAAATTCAATAAAAAAACATGTTGACGATCTTTCCGCTAAGAATTATCACGATTTATATGATATAGAATCCCCAGACTTTGTGTTAATGTTTATTCCCATTGAGCCTGCTTTTGCTGTAGCCATTAATGAAGACAATACACTTTACAACAAGGCATTTGAGCAAAACATTGTCATCGTTACACCTTCTACCCTTTTGGCCACGTTGCGTACTATCGATACCATGTGGAATAACGAAAAGCAACAGCAAAACGCTATTGAGATTGCGAGACAAGCTGGTGCACTCTATGACAAGTTTGAAGGTTTGGTAACCGATTTAACAGGTGTTGGTAAAAAGATTGATGCTGCTAAAAACGATTATTCGTCGGCTATGAATAAGTTGGTTGAAGGTAAGGGCAATCTTATTTCGCGCGTTGAAAAAATTAAAAAAATGGGCGCTAAAGCAAAAAAAGCATTACCCGAGAAGATTATAAAAAGAGCTTCTGAAGATTTTGAATAAAAAAACTATCGACACTATTTACAAATGGACACTTCGGTTCTATTACGCTAGAATTTTAATCATTGGAATTAGCTTAATCTGCCTTTGTATAGTGGGTTTATTTACAGATTATATGTTTTCAGAAAACAACGACCTCAACTTGTTTTTGTGCTTAATCTTTGGCTTTTTGGGAATAATACTTCTTTTAATTGGTTTGTTTAAAAAAACAGAGACCGAATATGGCATCCGCAATAGACGGCATGAGAAAGATTTTGAATAAAAGCTCTAAATTTATATTCCAAAAATAAGGCATAATTTAAAATATTCCGTTTT
This sequence comes from Picochlorum costavermella, assembly GCA_011316045.1. Taxonomy (NCBI): domain Eukaryota; kingdom Viridiplantae; phylum Chlorophyta; class Trebouxiophyceae; genus Picochlorum; species Picochlorum costavermella. The sequence goes on along the minus strand of WKLD01000012.1, from coordinate 3,735 downwards.
TAAGGAATAAATTTGTTTATTCCGTTTAAAAGGCATATATTTGAATAAATGATATATGTTATGACCAGTGTTATCACAGGAGATATTATAAATTCAAGAAGTGTAACTAATCAAGAATTATGGCTGAAACCATTAAAAGAAGCTTTGCAGTTTATCTCAGAAAATGGCTCTGACTATGAAATATACCGAGGAGATAGTTTTCAATTAGAAGTTAAAAATATTGAAGCAAGTTTTAAAAAAGCGATATATTTAAAATCATGTATAAAATCAATAAAAGGATTTGATGTTAGGTTAGCTATTGGTATCGGAGACAAAACCTATAGAGCAAATAATATATCTGAATCAAATGGCACTGCATTTATAAACTCTGGAGGTTTGTTAGACTTTATGAAACGTACCAAAATTAACCTAAGAATTAAAGCTGACCTAAAACTACAGCCATATCCATATAATTTTGATAAGATATTCAATTTATACTTTAAGTTTGCATCAATAATCATGGATAATTGGACTATAAATTCCGCCGAAGCCGTAAAACTTTTGATGGATACAGATTACGGAAATCAAAGGTTGATAGCTCAGAAAATAGGGATAAACCAAGAAGCAGTGAGCAAACGACTAAAACGAGCAAATATTGAAGAACTTTTAGAATTAAATGACCTTTATGAAGACCATGTGAGAGAACTCTTTATAAAGAAAAAATAGCACAATTATGACGATATTAATCCTTAAACTAATATTGGCTCATCTTATCGGTGATTTCTTTTTACAGCCACAAAAATGGGTAAAGGACAAAGAGAAAAAGAAATTAAAATCGGTTTGGTTATATATTCATGTAATCATCCATGTAGCTTTAATGCTCCTCATTGTTTGGGATTTATCTTATACCAATTTAATCCTATTGATTGGTGCCTCACATTTAGTTATTGATGCCTTAAAACTCCTGTTGCAAAAGAAGAAAACAAAGCGATTCTTCTTTTTTGCAGACCAACTGTTTCATTTGGCTTCAATCTTTACTTTGACTATTCTTTTATTTGAGGGTGATTTTGCATTCACATTAACGTTTAGTCCAAAATTACTGCTACTAATTATCTGCGCTATTTTTCTAACCATGCCTACCTCAATAATAATGAAAACCATATTCTCTAAATGGGATATTTCAAAATTGACCAAGGGCAATGAATCTCTAAAAGATGCTGGAAAATACATTGGTATTTTAGAACGACTATTGGTTTTTATATTTATTATCGTTGGACATTGGGAAGCTGTCGGATTTTTAATCACAGCTAAATCTGTATTTAGGTTTGGAGATTTAACAGCTTCAAAAGAGCGAAAGCTAACGGAGTATATACTCATAGGTACACTCATTAGCTTTGGTATTGCAATAATTACTAGTTTGGTGTACCTCAACCTTCAACATTATGCATAAAACAGTTGACTCTTCTCGTGTAAGCATTTCGCAGCTTATGCAACCGTCCCATTCTAATTTTAGTGGGAAAATCCATGGTGGCTATATATTAAACCTTATGGACCAGATTGCCTTTGCTTGTGCTTCTAAACATTCTGGCGCTTATTGTGTAACCGCGTCCGTAGATACCGTAGATTTTATAAACCCAATTGAAGTTGGCGATTTAGTCACCATGAAAGCTTCCGTTAATTATGTAGGTAGAACCTCAATGGTTGTTGGTATAAGGGTAGAATCTGAACACATACAATCCGGAAACAAGAAACACTGTAACTCTTCATATTTTACCATGGTAGCCAAAGGTGAAAATGGAAAATCTATTGAAGTGCCCGGCTTAATACTAAACGATAAAACAGAAGTTTTACGGTTTTTAAAAGCCATTAAACGAGCATCAACAAAAAAAGCTCGTCAACAAGAGTTTAACCATGCTACCTTTACTCTTGAAAATTACCTTGAACAGCTAAAAAATTATAGAGTTAAAATTGAGCTTCCTACTGATTATTAAAAATAAAAAAAGCGACCAAAATTGGTCGCTTCTCTATTTAATAAATTCTATCTCTATTGCTTTATAAAACGTTTAGTCTGTGTAATTGAATTATTTGAAATTCTTACCAAATACACTCCACTTTTCCATCTAGAAACATTTACAGAAGATTCTAACTGAGTCAGTAGACCGTTATAAACACGCTTACCCAAAACGTCGAACACTTCAAGTTTCATATCATTACTGCCAGATGGTAAAGTAATATTCAATTTGTCCTTAGCAGGATTAGGTGAAATCATCAATTCTCTATTCTGACTTTCAAATTCTGTTGTACTCAAAGATGATGATGCCGTAATATTATCCACTTGAATCACAGCTGAAATAACATCAGGTGCATCCCAAGTTGGAGAAGAGCTACTTAAAATACGAACGGTAAAAACATCTGACAATACTGAAGCCGCATCGCCACCGCCACTTACTACGGTAAAGTTAGAAGGATCTATAGGAAAAGTAATTGACATCCATGCACCACCTGCTGCAACATTAATGGCACTTGTAGAACAAATTCTAGTACCATTGGTGCCTTGCATAGCAATTCTTAGATTAAGATCATTGGTTTGTACTTTTACATCCATAGTGATTTGATCTACCCCTTCAGAAGAATAGTCTCCACTCCACTGCTGATTTTGGGAATAAAAAATCATTTTGCTAGCAACACCACCACCTCCAAGAGAAGTATACTGCAAGCAATTATCACCAGCACCAGCTGGTCCCTCATCTGGTACGTTAACAGGTCCATTAGTTGCATTACCTGCACCACCTATTCTCCATTCTTGTGTTGTACCATCTTGAAAATCATCAACTTGATTTAAAGTTACCTGACCATAAAGTGTACATACAGTAAACAATAAAGAAAATAAAAGTAATGTTCTTTTCATCTAATATAATTTTAAGCTAAGTTAATAATTATTAGTGACATAACTTTGCACTTAATCGAAAAGCGTGAAAATTTACTTACTTAAGTACATCTTACGTCGAGAATATAAGTCATAAAACTCATCATCCTTTAAACTATCTATAAACAAGATACTTTCACCTGTACTCTTCATTTCTGGCCCAAGTTTCTTATTCACATTTGGGAATTTATTAAATGAGAATACAGGCTGTTTAATGGCGTAACCATCTAATTGAGGGTTAAAATTAAAGTCTGTTACCTTTTTCTCACCCAACATAACTTTAGTCGCATAATTTACATAAGGTTCTTTGTAAGCTTTTGCAATAAAAGGTACTGTACGAGATGCTCTTGGATTGGCTTCAATGATATAAACCGTATCATCTTTTATGGCGAATTGAATATTGATTAACCCAACAGTATTTAAAGCCAAAGCAATTTTTTTGGTGTGGTCCTTAATCTGCTGCATTACAAACTCGCCCAAATTAAATGGTGGTAACGTAGCGTTACTATCTCCTGAATGTATACCACAAGGTTCGATGTGTTCCATTATACCTATAATGTAAACATTCTCGCCATCACAAATGGCATCAGCTTCAGCTTCTATAGCTCCATCTAAATAATGATCTAACAATAATTTATTACCCGGAATAGATTTTAATAAATCAATGACATGCTCTTCTAATTCTTGTTTATTGATAACAATCTTCATGCCTTGTCCTCCAAGAACATAAGACGGTCTAACCAATATCGGGAAGTCAAGAACATCTGCAATCGCCAATGCTTCATCTGCCGAAGTTGCAACATCAAATTCTGGATAAGGAATGTTGTTTT